>OY720450.1:37208505-37288505 GCA_963082715.1 Harpalus rubripes
ATACATACATACATACATACATACATACATACATACATACATACATACATACATACATACATACATACATACATACATACATACATACATACATACATACATACATACATACATACATACATACATACATACATACATACATACATACATACATACATACATACATACATACATACATACATACATACATACATACATACATACATACATACATACATACATACATACATACATACATACATACATACATACATACATACATACATACATACATACATACATACATACATACATACATACATACATACATACATACATACATACATACATACATACATACATACATACATACATACATACATACATACATACATACATACATACATACATACATACATACATACATACATACATACATACATACATACATACATACATACATACATACATACATACATACATACATACATACATACATACATACATACATACATACATACATACATACATACATACATACATACATACATACATACATACATACATACATACATACATACATACATACATACATACATACATACATACATACATACATACATACATACATACATACATACATACATACATACATACATACATACATACATACATACATACATACATACATACATACATACATACATACATACATACATACATACATACATACATACATACATACATACATACATACATACATACATACATACATACATACATACATACATACATACATACATACATACATACATACATACATACATACATACATACATACATACATACATACATACATACATACATACATACATACATACATACATACATACATACATACATACATACATACATACATACATACATACATACATACATACATACATACATACATACATACATACATACATACATACATACATACATACATACATACATACATACATACATACATACATACATACATACATACATACATACATACATACATACATACATACATACATACATACATACATACATACATACATACATACATACATACATACATACATACATACATACATACATACATACATACATACATACATACATACATACATACATACATACATACATACATACATACATACATACATACATACATACATACATACATACATACATACATACATACATACATACATACATACATACATACATACATACATACATACATACATACATACATACATACATACATACATACATACATACATACATACATACATACATACATACATACATACATACATACATACATACATACATACATACATACATACATACATACATACATACATACATACATACATACATACATACATACATACATACATACATACATACATACATACATACATACATACATACATACATACATACATACATACATACATACATACATACATACATACATACATACATACATACATACATACATACATACATACATACATACATACATACATACATACATACATACATACATACATACATACATACATACATACATACATACATACATACATACATACATACATACATACATACAACAATACATACATACATACATACATACATACATACATACATACAACATACATACATACATACATACATACATACATACATACATACATACATACATACATACATACATACATACATACATACATACATACATACATACATACATACATACATACATACATACATACATACATACATACATACATACATACATACATACATACATACATACATACATACATACATACATACATACATACATACATACATACATACATACATACATACATACATACATACATACATACATACATACATACATACATACATACATACATACATACATACATACATACATACATACATACATACATACATACATACATACATACATACATACATACATACATACATACATACATACATACATACATACATACATACATACATACATACATACATACATACATACATACATACATACATACATACATACATACATACATACATACATACATACATACATACATACATACATACATACATACATACATACATACATACATACATACATACATACATACATACATACATACATACATACATACATACATACATACATACATACATACATACATACATACATACATACATACATACATACATACATACATACATACATACATACATACATACATACATACATACATACATACATACATACATACATACATACATACATACATACATACATACATACATACATACATACATACATACATACATACATACATACATACATACATACATACATACATACATACATACATACATACATACATACATACATACATACATACATACATACATACATACATACATACATACATACATACATACATACATACATACATACATACATACATACATACATACATACATACATACATACATACATACATACATACATACATACATATATACATACATAAAATCACGCATTTCCCACTTAGTGGGTTAGCACAAACCCGAAAGAATAAAAATAACATCAACCAAAAAAAATCACTCTCTCTTTCAACAACATTCTTACTAACCTGACATCATAGGTACAACATATATTCCTCACTCTTAACATATTAAAGTGACCGATTTTCGATAGCGAAATACCGCAACCTGACCACAATAATAGTTATCAAAAAATCATCCTTCGCCACACATTCCTATCTAAGCACACTTCTTTTGCGTCGGCCACATTCATAATCGCATTCATACACGCTCTTCTTCTCTTCTCGCTCGGAAACTTTCTCTCTTTTAGTACCTTATCAATCACATCCATCCACTTACAAACTGGATGGCCACGCAGTCGAACACCCTCAATTTCACCAAGATATATTTGCTTTACAAGCCGTTCACTCTTCATTCTCTCCACATAACCAAACCATCTCAACTGGCTCATTCCTATTCTCTTAACAACATTCTTCCTAACCATACATTCTTCATACACCAAATTATTCCTCACGCGATCCCGTCTTACATATCCACATACTTCACGTAAATACATCATTTCCACGGCAGTCACTCTCTTTTTATGCTTTCCCGTCCATGCCCAACATTCGCTTCCATACATCAAAGCAGGCACTAGCACTCCATTATACACACTTAAACGAGCTTCTCTAGATACGTTTAAGTTTCGAGCAAACGTACCCAGAGCACCCATTACCTTACACCCCGCACTCGTTCTCTTTTCAATTTCTCTATCAATTCGACCATCCCTTATCGATGAAAGTGCAAAACTCAATTCTTAAATGACGTCATTAATAGGGTCCTCCACCATAACATAAAATTGAGTAAAATGTTAGTTATATTGAAAGTAGATAAGAAAAAATCATAATTGAGATAAAAAGTTTTAAAAAAATTGTTAGTTTTTGGAATATTTTAGATTTTAAGCATCTAGGGGGCCTATTAAGAACTCAATATTTGTGTAGTCGTTATGGTCTTTATGGTTGTTATGTACTATAATAGTACATTAAGATAAAAGTTTCATGAGACTGAGACATGATTTTAGCGCACGCGTCATTCTTATAAACGAGCGGCTTGCCGCGACTTATCTAAAGGGACAAGTGCGCTGAAATGTCTTATGAAACGTGTATTTTATACTATTTTTTGTTTATTTTGGTCATTTTTAAAAAAAAATGTACATTATTTCATGTCCAGGAATTTCAATTTCGGTTGTTTAATATGTACTTTATGAAACTCATTTGGATGTCATAAAAAAGTACTTTATGACATCCAAATGGGTTTCATAAAGTACATATTAAAGAACTAAAATAGAAAAAGATTGTTAAAATCGAATTTGGTATTCTCAGTATTGAAAGTGGTTACTGTCAACAATTATTAAGCTTTGACAGCCTTTATCATAACGATTGCTAAAGCTATATATTTATGGTTGTTATCACGTTGTTATTTGACATGTGACAGGTGAATTAATTAATTATTAATATTGACCTTTCTGCCAAATATTGGTGTTTTTATATTTT
Source organism: Harpalus rubripes (assembly GCA_963082715.1). Lineage (NCBI taxonomy): Eukaryota > Metazoa > Arthropoda > Insecta > Coleoptera > Carabidae > Harpalus > Harpalus rubripes. The sequence continues at coordinate 37,212,654 of OY720450.1, forward strand.
AGCAGGATGCAGTTTATTATAAGTAGATTCTGCTTCGACTTGAATAATGATCATAAGAACGATAAAGACTGTGGTGGAAGAAAGATACTTTTGACATTATGTGGTATTCTTGAAAACTCTTTGTGATGTGTGATGTTTCTGTTACGTATTCAGTCAAAATAAAAAAATTAAATCTTTCCATAAATTTTCAACCACGTTGAGGTCATTTGTAGGAATTACCAAAGCCGGTCAAAATAATGTAGAAGTTTCCAAATATAACATAAATATCATATTGTTCTTTAGTTGTTTTGGGAAAACGTTTGCATATTTAATATAATTAACAATTCATTGTCAAATAATCTTGTTCATTCACAAGTATTATTTTGTAAAGATTGTTAACAATACCGACGTAGGTTCTGAATTGACAAATTCATAAAAATTGTTACAAATGTCTTTATAATAACAATCATATGCATAGCAACCTTTATAACTGTATTTCTCTGAGAATATAATTCAAGAGTCACGTGACATGTTTTCCGGCAATCAACATTCAGAATCTCCCTAGTTACATGTTTATCACATCGATGATAAAAAACAAAAAAAAATATCACCTTATTTATATTCGTTACTAAGGGGTTTTTTTTTAATTGACATTGACAGTTAACTTTGAGTATAAAAATGTGCGATAATCGTTGGGTTGATATCAACAATGATGCAAATAATAAGATAATTGTCAAATTAACCATGTTGTAATACAATATATTAAAAATTTGGTTAGCAGCACACAAAATGTGCACAAAAATTCACAATATTCTCTCATTAAATTTAAGTTTGTGATATGATTAATAATCGAAGATATTGCTCGTGAAATCTGCAACTCGGTTTCACTCGAGAATATCATCGATGATAATAATAATAATAATATCACTTGTTATAATTACGTATGAATATGCCACTATATATCTACGTCACAACTATTGCTATCGCGCAGCTTACTATAAAAACTAGTGCGAGAAAGATAGCTATAGGTTACGTTAAAAATCAAATGCAGTTAAACTAAAAACAATTATGACCTTTTAACTCTACGAATTGCTTTAAAATTAAATGAACTTTCATTTAAACTAATAAAAAGATTATAATGGAGGACCATATTGGTGTATATCGTATCAAATCGTTTTTCGTCGTTATTGTTCTAGTTTGAAACCATACTCGAATATTGGATCGAATTTTCGTAATATGGGCAATCGCGAGAATAAAAACGTCCGTTTCAGGCGATGTAATTACAATGCTTCATAGTAATGCTCAAATACATACATATATATATATATATATATATATATATATATATATATATATATATATATATATATATATATATATATATACAGGTTGGTTTTTTTCAAGGTGTACATAGGAAATTAACATGGGGAATTAGTTATTTGCAAACCGTTGCCCCCCGATTTAACTTATGGCAATGGTTGTGGTGTCAATACAAAGATAAAAAATTGGAAATTATCCAATATTTTGGCCCATAATATTATTTTGTACCAAGGGTGTTACGATGATGATAATGCCAGGAGGGCGACTAGGATCTAGCCCGAGGGCCTTGGGCCCGAGGGATACATGTCGTCCGATGGACATTATCATCTAGTAACGCTTGTAATGCATACAAGATTTTATGTCTCACCGTGGGTGTCACCTTGTCGTGGTGGGGGGGCTTAGTACCTAGACCAGAACTCTCTGGAAAGGGGAACTAAGAACACCTACAACGGTTGCAGCGTCTGACCCAGAGTGGGCGGCTGCACACGGGTAGGCAGGACTCGTTAGCCGTGGTGAAGGCAACCTGCCTAGGAGACGGATACTCCGAAATCAAACCAGCCATGGGGTAGATTGGACTCTTTAGTTATGGTAAACAACCAATCTAGTGGAAGGTGACCACGAACGTAAACACCCCGGTCCTCCTGGTAGGGGGTTGGGTCGTCGGGCCAGCTCCTCGTCACTTGTAAAAATCCAAAAAATGCTAAAACTCCTCAAACCGTGCCTCGGAAGAATGGAAAGAATGGAAAACGAACAAGCAGACGTAAACGGATAATGAATATCGGAACGTGGAACATCCAAGGAATAAGTACAAAAAAACAAGACGTATTTCAAGAAATAAAAAAACTGAACATGGACATCGTTACCCTAACCGAAACCAAGAAAAAAGGATATGGATGTGAACAAATTGGAGACTACATACATATATTTAGTGGAGTCAAAAGAGAAGAGAGAGCGAAGAAAGGAGTCTCCATAGCCATTAAAAGAAACTATAAGAAGAACATAAAATCTTGGGAAGCAATAAATGATAGAATAATAAAAGTCGATATGTTACTACATGGATATGACGTTGTATTAATAGGAGTATACGCACCTACAGATAACTCCAAAAAACAAGAAAAGGATAACTTCTTTGACTCCTTAACGAATGTAATAGAATTAATACCAACGAGAAAAGAATGCATTATTATGGGAGACCTAAATTCGAGAACGGGAAGTAAAAAAGATAATAAAGTAATAGGACAATACGGTGAAAATGACACAAACGGAAATGGTGAAAACCTATATGAGCTATGTGAAGAAAAAGAATTAAAAATCTTAAATGGATTCTACCAACACAAAGAAATTCATATGTTTACATACGTTAAAGGGACCAAACGAAGTATAATCGATTACTTAATAGTTAAGCAGAAAACTAGAATAAAAATATACGACGTTAGAGTACTGCGTGGAGCGGAAAGTAGTTCGGACCACCGATTGGTACGATCACAAATGTTATTCCCCTATATAGGGAACCAATCTACAACACTAAACGATGCAAATAAAATTAAAATAAAAGAACAAGAATATAATTTAGAAGGACTAAACACAGATTCTACCTCTTTCCTATACAAACTGAGACTAGCAACAAAATTAGCAGATATATCGGAAAGTAACGCAACGACTACAGAATTGTATGACATAATAAAAGAAAAAATACATGACGCGACTTGGGAAAGCCTAAATATAAAAGAAAATAACAAAAAGAATGGGAAGCCTTACTGGTGGAACACAAAAATAGAAGAAACTATAAGAGCTAAAAACAAAGCGTACCACAAATGGTTACGAAGTAAAGACGACGAGGATAGAAAAAATTACACAAGACAAAGAAGAGAAACAAAAAAACTAATAATGCTAGAATGTAATAAAACGTGGGAAGAAAAATGCGCCTTTGTAGATAACTATATGGGAGGAACTAAAACAAGCGAATCATGGAAAATTATAAAACAACTTAGAAAAAATGAAAGAAGCACAATACATATACAAACAATACCTAATAACAAATGGGTAGAATATTATACAAAGTTATTTAAAGAAGAGAGACAAGAATTTATGGAAGAAAATTATACAGACGAAGAAACGAACACTAGTGAAGAAGTAGAACCCATAACAGCAGAAGAAATACAGAAAACTATAATGCTTTTCAAAAATGGAAGAGCTTCTGGGCCTGGAGGAATACCAATAGAACTATTGAAACACGCACCCCACCAACTCTTTGAAAAGCTGGGGGTCCTTTTCAATAAATGTATGAAAGGAGAACAATTGCCAGAAGACTGGAAAAAAGGATATATATCTAATATACATAAAAAGGGAAATAAAACTGATTGCAAGAATTACCGAGGAATTACAGTATTAAGCTCAATAGGAAGGGTATATGGAAAAATACTAAACCAAAGAATTAACAAACGTCTAACAGAAGAAGAAGAACAAAGTGGCTTCAGAGCAGGCCGCTCTTGTACTGACAACATCTTCGTATTACGTCAACTCCTCCAAAAAAGACTCGCGTGTGGTTTAGCAACACATGTAGCATTTATAGATCTGCACAAGGCCACGATAGCGTACCCTTAACAAAATTATGGACAGCCTTAAAGGACGCGGATGTACACACAATATACATCAAAGCAATAAAAAATCTTTATATAGGAACAACTGCACAAGTTAAAATAGGAACAACACTAACAGAACACATTCATATAAATAAAGGCCTGCGACAAGGGTGCTGCTTAGCTCCAACATTATTTAAAATATATATACAAGCGGCACTTGCTAAATGGAAAAGACAATGTAAAGTGATGGGAATAGAAATAGAAAATGATCATCTATATTCATTACACTTTGCTGATGACCAAGTCCTGTGTGCAGAGGACGAAGAGGACATGAATTATATGATTAGAAAATTAACAAAACATTATGCTGACTGGGGATTGCAAATCAACACGGAGAAAACACAATATATGGTAGTAGGAGGAGAAGGACAAACATTAAATTTAGAAGATGACTCTATTGAACATGTACATAAAGCTAAGTACCTGGGAACAATCTTCACAAATACAGGAGACTGTGACGAAGAAATAAAAATTAGAATGATACAAACAAAGAAAGCAATAAAACAACTACACCCTGTAATATGGAGCAGAAATCTAACAGTTAAAACAAAGAAAACGATATATAACACCATAATTAAAAGCATAGCTACTTATAGCAGTGATGTATGGGAACTTAAACAAGGAAATAAAAGGAAAATTAACGCTACAGAGATGGACTACTGGAGAAGGTGCTGTGCTCTAACAAAACTAGACAAAGTAAGAAATGAAGAGATAAGAAGAAGAATGCAGGTAGAGAATACGATGTTAGACATAATAGAAATGAAACAACTTAAATGGTATGGACACATTAATAGAATGACAGATGAAAGATGGCCAAAGAAAATATTAAATTGGATACCAAAAAATCGAAGAAAGAGAGGGAGACCACGTACAACATGGATGAAAGGTATTCAACAAGCCATGAAAGACAGAAACCTAGAAGACAGAGATTGGGAAGACCGGGACTACTGGAAGAGAGGATGCGAGAAACGTCTAATATAATACTATGTATAAATGAAATATTATGTATACATAATAATATATGATATGATGTAAACACAATGTAGTGTACTCGCAAAAATAAAAAAAATAGAATATTTGGAATAAGTTTTCATTTATAATAATTTTGATTACAATAATACTTAAGCTTTGGCGATGCTAATGATGTTGTTTAATTGTTTTGTTTATTATCAATATTTATTTATTTTTAAAATATCAACGTTCTATATCGTTGGAGATGATGGAATGGGTGAATTTAATGTTTCGGAAGATATTTTATCGAAACGGTGTAAAGATATTATTTTGAATGCTTCTGTATACTTTGAGGAAGAGAAACGCATCAATTTTCCCCTAATTCAGGGACGTAACTACGGAGGGGCCTGGGTGGTCCTGGGCCCACCTCATTGATGTGTTGGCCCACCAGCTGGCCCACCCAAAAAAAAATTGAAGATATTTAGTTTATTTTATAAAAGAGATAATAATTTAGAACGTGTAATACAATATAAAACATACATATTGCAGAATAAACATTTTAGATTGTATGTGAGCCTATTGCCAAAAAGGTCTGTCCGTGGAAAAACTATTTTTAAAAAAATCGCCCCAATTATGTAGCAAAATTATTCTTTCTTATCAACATTGCTATAGCAAGTAATCAATAATACTTGGAAACACTGAATAAAACATGACACGTTACATTTGTTTCTATTGAAATTGATTAGAATTTTCAACAATGTTGCTATTATTTAACAACTTTCTTACAGAATTGAGATGAATGTTGATTAATATGTAGCTAATTAATTTAGCGGATGATACCATACTGGACACGCAAGAAATATTTGTAATATGGAAGTGTATAAGGAAAGTATCTGGACTAATAATAGATATCATACCAACTATTTCAGAAAAATTCACAAAACTGAAATTATTTTACAAAAAATAAAATATTTTTAATTAGCGTTTACGACAAATTTTATATGAAATGTGGTAAATTGATAATTCCTTATTACATTATTTATCAACATTGAAGTAAAATTAAATTACCTATATAAAAAAATTATTGCTCTAAGCAAGGACGAACTATTATGACGAAAGGCTTGTATCTAAAACCAAAATTTGGAAATCGATTTTGACACTTCAATAAAGATTACATTTTACACAATGATTCCTGGAAACCGATTCTGGATTTTGCAAACATGAAATAAGCATAGAGCACCGTAATTTAATGAGTAAATGTCTTCATATTATGTCAAAAAGTAAAGAAGATGATAATTTTTGTAACGCACATTTAACATTAGTTATAAAAAATGTTTCCATTTGCTAAGCATTACAAAAATTGATATGCTAGCTGCAGAATATCATTTACATCCCAACACAATAAAATTTTACGAAAATTAATGTAAAACTGTAATTAAAACAATAATGGCCCTACTAGTTTTATAACATATTTATAAATTATATTTTCCGGGAACTTTAAATTAGTAGTCATTGCATTAACAATTCGAATTTTCAGTGCAATTTCTGTTTTCAAATTTTAGTTATTACTTAGAAGTATTTGTAATTTTTGTTTATTTTGTTTTACCGTTTCTATGGTGCTATCTATAATCCATATATTTATGATGATATGTAATTTAGTTTTATTGTAATAATGTTCTTAAAATATAAGTATGGCCCACTCAGATTTTTCATTGGCCCAACTTTGGCCCACCCAGAAAAGAATTCTAGTTACGTCCCTGCCCTAATTATTCCATTCTCGTCTGTAGAAGATGTAAGTATTATATTTTGAGGTTCGTTTTCATGTGACAGATCTCAGTTCTTTATTTCTTATGCACTTATTTCTGAATATTATTACATTTTAAAGAGTTTGTACTGCTTTCGATGTGTCACATGTTGACGGTAAATAATATCAAAATGAAATCAAACGTGGATACCGTCCCCAAAAAAGTTAGTGATCCGTCATCCGTTCAAAATCAATGCGAAACATTGCAATCTGCAATTCGACGTACTTACTATTTACGTATGTGGTGAAAATAAATTGCTTTTTAAGGCCCATTTTATAATGAATTTTAAGTATTATAATAAAATTAAAAATGATTTCTGTGTTGTGCTTTCAAAGTCCATAAGGCGATGATCGAAATATAATGAGGGCATAATGAATGATTATGCCCTCATATAATGCCCCGGTTGTTATAAATTTGTTTATGTACACTGTATCCTAGCAATAAACAATTCATAATACTTTAGTGAGTCATAAAATTAATTTATGTCTCACTAAAGTATTATGAATTGTTTATTGCTAGGATACGGTGTATACAAACGTATCTATAACAGCCAAGGCATTATATATATATATATATATATATATATATATATATATATATATATATATATATATATATATATATATATTACAGGTTAGACACTTGACTGGTGTCAAGGTATTTGTTAAATCAAGTGGCCGATACCCTTCCCCAACAATCATTTGTTAGTTTTATGTTTAAGTTTACTTGGTAACGAATGTTTTTATAAATAACTATTCTATACCTATTATGTTTTTGATAGTGTTCAATAAAATTCCTAACTCGGAGTAGGCTATGAACAGAGAAACGTATATCTGACCATTATTAAATTCAAAAGTCAGTATGTCAAAATTGATCTTGAAATGTAATTTTAAGGACAAAAAACAATAAAGAAGGATACAGTATATTGACATTCGCCGTTTTTAATTTGTTTCCATAACTATAATAAGATTCAAGAAGATTGATTTCTTTAGATAACATTTTTGAAAATATCTCATGTCAAATTGACATTAAATTAAATATTTTTAAGTTCACATACGTTTCTTTATTCATAGCCTACCCCGAGTTAGGAATTTATTTGAATACACTGTAGAATAAACAACCTAAATTTTCTTGTCTAATTTTATTGTGTTTGCTATAGGCGGTGTGCACAAAAGTACTCAGCGCCGACAGCGGACAAAAATGACAAAATGGTTACTGATTGAAACTTAGCAAGGTTATGTTTTATGTCAGAATAATTTTGCAATTTCTATTTTATAAAATATTTGCAATAATGCGAATGATAGAATGTCAAATATTATGTGATGCATTGGGAGATGTTATAATTCTCACAAAATTACCGATTGAAGTATCAAATTTTATAAATTTCCCAGAAGATTATATGAGGAACAGATGTTTAAGAAAATAACTTTTTCTTCTACTAACATGAAAAATTCTTTTAGGTATACATATTTTCTCATTGTAAAAGATACTTATCGTATGAATAAAATTCCAACAATAGTCGTCTGATTGCAATAAAGAATTATATAAAAATGTGTTTCTTAAGTTAATATTTGAACAAAATATAATACAAAAACCAGGAAAATGTATTAAAATTGTATAATACTTACAGTTGTAAGAAATAGAAGTCAATTTTTGACATAATTCGTCTATTTATTATAGATTTTGTACATGTAATGTTAAAGGTAGAAATTCACATGATTCGTATTTTCCGTGAATTTTCAATTCCGAGCTGATTCCACTTAAAGCCTGGTATATTTTCAATGACGAATCTTGTTAATTTATATATAAAAGAAAGATGCTAACATCATACACTGATATCGTGTTATGTCGAAATTTTCTTCTTTCCAATCATTCAAGTTTTCCAACTTTTTAATCTCAATTTCCAATTATTGCGCATCTTATAACATTTAACTAATATTATAAATTATAACATAAATTTAAATAAGATAAAATGGTTTACAGAAATCACATATTATGAGAAAAATTATATTTTGTGCCACAGGAGCTTCGCTGGTATTTTGACTTTTTTGATTGTCACATCACATATATAGCATTTTAAATATTTCCTTTATTCATTTCAATATACTATGATGTATAATATTCATACACAATGGACCTTTTCAATTTAACGGCTATCTCTTTCTATCGCTGTAAATAGTAAGAAAATGGCGCGAGCAGCTGCCAGTTGGGCTGTCAAACGAAACGTCAAAAATATTGCCGTCAATAAAATACCTGTATTCTTAGTGAAAATTGGCATCTTTAGACATTTTAACTTCAATAAAAGCTTTTATAACTTTTTCCGAGAAGTTTTTTTAAGATGTCAATTTTTTTCACATTTTATATCCAAATTTTTTAGAAACAAACGCCATAGATCTCAGTTGTTCTTACTATGCGCAGATCCCCATTGCGCATATCTTCTATCTCTTTAAATTGAAAAGGTCCATAGCAACAACTCAAAATAAAATTGTAAATTGCATCACTTTCTCGAAATATCAAAATGCAAATGTAGCCGTTAGCGCGCTGACGCTCAAAATGTGCACATCACCTATAGGGCGCGAGCAGACACGTGATTCGAGGGACCTTGACGTGCTTCGAATCAGCTGATTTGTGTGCGCATGTCATTTTGACAAGAACAATGTCATGTTGACAAGACCAATGTTTTGATTTTTTTGATTTTTGACTGCTAAAATGTTATTATTTTTAATTACATGTATTTCTCTGCCTAAAAATTGTAAAATATTAACATTTTAGCAATTCAAAATCAAAATAAGTCAAAACATTGGTCTTGTCAAATTGAAAATGTTCTTGTCAAAATGACATGCGCACACAAATCAGCTGATCCTATGCAAGTCAAGGTTGCTCGAGTCACGTGTCTGCTCGCGCCCTATACAACTTAAGTTAATAAATATTTTTACAAATATGTAGTGGCCGATATATCATTTTTTTGAACCGTTGCATAATTTCATCTGAAACTTTTCAAAAAACATCTTTTAAGCCTCATTCACAACACGAAATTAATGGTTAGTATTAGTAGTTACGATTAGCGCAGAAAGCTTGGCATACGTAGTTGTAGTTTAGCGTTCACAATAACGAAGTTAGCGCAGCCCAGGTCCGCGCTAAGTTCAGTTAGCGCAAGAGCTTGTAAACTCCAAACTTATGGTTAGTGGTTAACAGCGTAACCAATCACAGAACAGAGAAAAGAAAGATGTCATTTGTTGGGTTTGACAGTTGTTTTAAAAGAAATAAATTACATTTTTGTTGAATTGAAGTAGAATTTGGAAGGTACTGACTTTATTATTCTGTTATAAATAAACATTTTTAAAATGGGTGTCTTATAAAAATATCAGTTTTGTAAGTTGTAGGCAATGAAAGCTTATTCTGTTGAACTTTTTTTATACAAAAAGAGGAAGATACAAAAATATTAAATCATAGTCAAATCTAAACAAAAAGTATTAAATTAAACCAGCTCTTAAAAACTTTGAATCAAATGTACTATTATGCCAACAAAAATTGTTATCCGTAGTGGTTAATTTCATGTATTGTGAACTCTGTTTACCAATTTTTAAATACTAATTAAAAACACTAATTATAACTACTAACACTAACTAATAATTTCGTATTGTGAATGAGGCTTAAGTATTAGACTACAATGTGGAGTACAGAAAAATGTGAATTTCAAAAATTCATAACACAACTTTTTACCTTCCGTCACCTTTAGGTAAGGAAGGTATTGTCTTTGGTCAAAAAATTCGGTGGTGAGTTTTTGATGAATAAGCACGTTTTAGGGTCCCTAGAATACGATTTTACTATTTTTACGATGATGTCTGTATGTGTGTGTGTGTGTGTGTGTGTGTGTGTGTGTGTGTGTGTGTGTGTGTGTGTGTTTGTATGTATGTATGTGTGTCCGTGTGTGTGTGTGTAACAAAATTTTCGTCTACGATAACTTCCATACTACAATTCTAAAAATTATAATTCTTTCGTATTTCTCTTCGTTACATCCATGCGAAGAGCTGATTAGATTTTGGTTAGAATTGGACGACCGGAAGTACCCTCATTTGAAGATTTTAACAGTTTTTCTTGAAAAAACTATGTTAAATATCATTTTTTCACATTTAATGTTATTATAAATATTAAAGAATATTTTATTTTCTATACGATTTGACTGCATTTTATACCTAATATTGAATGGATTTAGAGTTAAAAAATCTGATGTGGCCAGCACATTACCTTCCGTCAGTTCTATGTCTTTTGTACAAATTTCATACGGAAATTTCCTTGCTAAATTAAATATTCTATTTCTTGTACATTGCCGTCCGGCAGTTACATGTATTTTATGCAAATTTCATACAGAAAATTATTATTTTGTGACGTTTTCTATATACAGTGTAATGTATCTGCAGAAATAAAAGATTTATTATTATTATTATTTCTTGTACATTACCTTAAAGCAGTTGTATGTATTTTATACAAATTCCATTCACAAAGCAAAAGATCCTATATTTCCAGTAAATTATAAGATAAACACACTATGTCATTTTCACTTGACACTGACATCTTTCAATCAGAATTTTCTTAATATAGTAGCTGTTTCCATAGCTATGGCTACTTTATGAAATTTATGGGTCGTTTATGTTCACATCTGTAAACCTTACAGATCTGTAAATTTGTAAATAATGAACAAAATCGCAACGAAAGCTGCCACTCTTATGTATAATTTTATATTGATCAATAAAAATAGATGGTTTTTTGTTAGGTTTTTACAAATTTACAGATCTGTAAGACTTACAGATGTGATCATAATCGACCCATTCATTTCTTTATAATTTTTTAACTCTATATCCATTTAATATTAAGTATAAAATGCAGTCAAATCGTATAGAGAATAAAATATTCTTTAATATTTAAAATAACATCAAATGTGAAAAAATTATATTTAACATAGTTTTTTCAAGAAAAACTGTTAAAATCTTCAAATTATGGTACTTCTGGTTGACCAATTGTAACCAAAATCTAATCAGCTCTTCATATGGATGTAGCGAAGAAGTATACGAAAAAATTATAATTTTTGTAACTGTAGTATTAGAGTTATCGCAGACGAAAATTTTGTTACACACACACACACACACATCCACACACACATCCACACACATCCACACACACACACACACACGCACGCACGCACGCACGCACACACACACAAACACACACACACACACACAAACACACACACACACATACACATACACATACACATACACATACACATACACATACACATACACATACACATACACATACACATACACATACACATACACATACACATACACATACACATACACATACACATACACATACACATACACATACACATACACATACACATACACATACACATACACATACACATACACATACACATACACATACACATACACATACACATACACATACACATACACATACACATACACATACACATACACATACACATACACATACACATACACATACACATACACATACACATACACATACACATACACATACACATACACATACACATACACACACACACACACACACACACACACACACACACACACACACACACACACACACACACACACACACACACACACACACACACACACACACACATACAGACATCATCGTAAAAATAGTAAATTCGTATTCTAGGGACCCTAAAACGTGCTTATTGATTAAAAATTCATCATCGAATTTTTTGACCAAAGACAATACCTTACCTAAAGGTGACGGAAGGTAAAAATTACAAAGAAATTAAATTTCATAAAGTAGCCATAGCTGTGGAAACAGCTACTATATTAAGAAAATTTTGATTGAAAGATGTCAGTGTCAAGTGAAATTGACATAGTGTGTTTGTCTTATAATGTTATAATTTTACTGGAAATAGGTATAGGATCTTTTGCTTTCTGTATGGAATTTGTATAAAATACATACAACTGCTTTAAGGTAATGTACAAGAAATAATAATAATATTAAATCTTTTATTTCTGCAGATACATTACACTGTATATAGAATACGTGACAAAATAATTTTCTGTATGAAATTTGCATAAAATACATGCAACTGCCGGAAGGTAATGTACAAGAAATAGAATATTTAATTTAGCAAGGAACTTTCCGTATGAAATTTGTACAAAATACATAGAACTGACGGAAGGTAATGTGCTGGCCACATCAGATTTTTTATTCTAAAAAATCTCACGAATTCATCGTTTTTTTAAATTCACTAATTTGTTTCTATTTGTCAGTAAATATTCGGATGAAGCTTGATATTTCAAGACTCGCTATAAATTAATTGTGTAAAAATTTCAAATCGATATCTACAAAATTAGCTAAGAAATGTTGAGATAAAGTGTAAATTCCGTTTAAACAGCGTACCGAAAAAATGTATTTTTATGGTTTTTATATGTGTTGGCATTGTTCAAACTTCGGTCAATATCAATTGTTGGTGCATATTTGCATCTACTATCGATTGCAATGGTTTGAACCGCTTATCTCAACCTAATCGCTTTTATGATTTCTGGAGCAATTTTCGGGGATGAGGCAGGCCTATAAAAGTTCAAACTATATATTTACAGATCGAGGATAGAGATATTGGGCCGAATTCAGCACTCTTCACTAGTGTAATGATCGTCTCTAGTAACTATGGAAATAGTTTGCATCTTTTTCTTATGAATGCATCAATGCATGTCTCTCTTTTTACCTCTCGCTAAGATAGGTATTGAATTCATGCTAAAAATCGCACATCCAGATTTTAGTGAATAAGCACGTTTTAAGGTCACTAGAATCCAATTATAACATTTTTACGATGATGTCCATATGTGTGTGTGGATGTGTGGATGTTGGATCCACGATTTCTCAAATACTATAAGACAAGACATTTTGAACTACGGATTTCTCAATCTAACAATAATGGGAAGAGTTGATTAAGTTTTGGTAACAATTGGACAACCGGAAATAGTAGTTACAAGAAAAAAATCATTTAAATATTATTTATCGAAAATTTATGTAAATACTTATATTAAAGAACGTTAAATTCTTTATTCGATAAATATAAATTCATTATTATATCTTCTATATATTTAGAGATAAAGAAATGCATATAAAATAATTTGATGTAAAAATTCTCAGATCAAACTACTTCAAGGCAAGAAATTCAAATGTTTGTAATTGACACATAAATGTCACTGTCAAAAATATTTGTATGCCACTGTCAAAAATATTTGTACATCATTATGAAGATTATGAAAATAAAAAAAAGTCAACAACGCAAAAGAGTATACGTAGAAAAGAATATAAAAGGAATTTGGGAAAAAATGACGAATATAAAGAAAAAGTAGAAAAAGTAAATTTCAAGATATTGAATATAAAGAAAATGTATGTATTGTACATAATATATATTAAAATATCCCATAGATTCTGCAAATATATGTGAGAATTATTTTGTAGTGAGACATGAATATATGTATTTGTACTTAAAAATATTTTTCGTTTTATGCGTACAACCAGGTAAAATATCTGGCGAGAGGTTATGTGCTGGCCACATCAGATATTTTTTATTTTTAGAGAAGCTTCTTTAGTTAAGGCGGTAGACTTGACCCCGTCTCTGCAACGAAAACAGGGTTTAGAATTTCAAAGAATCTGGCTGTAATATTAAAAATTTTAAATAAAGAATAAGGAAGATGTAATTAATGCGGTATCGTATCAATTTTTTTAAAAAAAACTAACAAATAAGAAAAAAATACATCATGGTGACAATATTAGCCATTTCTCAACTTCAATTTTCTTCAAAATATTAATATTTTTTAATAAACTAATTACGATACCGTGTAAATATATGTTTATTGATTCTATTATTTTTTTTTTTGTTTTTAAAAATATATTATGTAGTTTATAAAATTTATAAACTACATAATATATTTTCACTTTTCACATTTATTTAATAAATTGTGAAATTCTAATATGCAATTTTAGTATCGAAATTTACACATAGATGTCGCAGCATTACACCCCTAAGTCGCCCCTATGTTTATCTCTTATTAGCTTTGCCCACTCTGCCTTGTCTTCGGGAAAACTTCCAAACAGTGGCGAAATTACAAATATGACTTCGTTTACAATGTTTAAGGAACAATATTCACGCCTCGAATATTCTAAAATAGCAAAACTTTAATTATTTTCAGCACTAATTTTTTAAATTTTAACAATATATTCCCATACTAGCTAGCATAAATGAACTGTTGGGAAACAGTGTAATAATACTTTTAATTGAAATTTAGAATTACTTATCTGCAAATAATAATAATAATAATAATAATAATAATAATAATAATAATAATAATAATAATAATAATAATATATTGTGTTTGCTATACAACTTAAGTTAATAAATATTTTTACAAATATGTAGAGGCTGATATATAATTTTTTTGAACCGTTGCATAATTTGATCTGAAACTTTTCAAAAAACTTCTTCAATTATTCGACTACAATGTGGAGTACAGAAAAATGTGAATTTCAAAAATTCATAACACAACTTTTTTATCCTAAAAAATTTCACGAATTAATCGTTTTTTGAAAAAAAAATTCGCTATTTTGTTTCTATTTGACAGCAAATTCTCGGATGTAGCTTAATATTTCAAGACTCGCTTAAAATTAATTGTGTAAAAAATTCAAATCCATATCCACAAAATTAGCTAAGAAATGGCGAGATAGTGTAAATTCCGTTTAAACAGCGTACCGAAAAAATGTATTTTTATGGTTTTTATATGTGTTGGCATTGTCCAAATTCGGCCAATATCAATTGTAGGTGCATTTTTGCATATACTGTCGATTGCAATTGGTTTGAACCGCTTATCTCAACCTCATCGCTATTATCATTTCTGGAGCAATTTTCGGGGATGAGGCAGGCCTATAAAAGTTCAAACTATATCTTTACAGATCGAGGATAGAGATATTGGACCGAGATCAGCACTAGTGTAGTGATCGTCTCTAGTAACTATGGAAATAGTTTGCATCTTTTTCTTATGAATGCATCAATGCATGTCTCTCTTTATATATATATATATATATATATATATATATATATATATATATATATATATATATATATATATATATATATATATATATATATATATATATATATATATATATACTTATAAATGGTATGTTATTGAGCCCAGTATATTATCGGGTCGCTGTTGATCCCAGTATTTCTATATGAGATAGAAGAGTATATCTTATATCATTTTCTATATCTTTTCAACATAAGTCAAGGCATTTGTAGAGGGGAAACAATTTCTGATGAATAAAGTTTTTAGATACTAATAGGACTCTGTTAAGCCCAATTATATAAACAGTACGCTAGTGAGCTCAACTGTATATTGAATATATTAAGTATACTCTATGAGGCCCGACATTGTTGCCACCAAATTATATTGCACTATTGCAGGGAGTACCTTAGTAGGGATCAACAACGTTACGTATCAGTGGTGTTTTACATCTTGTGATATTAAGTTGTATAGTATGCATGAAATGTTTAAAATGGGAAAAAGTTGTACTGAAAGAATTCTTTCAATGGCAATTGAAGGAAGTAATTAATACTATCATAAATGATAAAATATATATTTTATTATCTTACATTAGGAATGATTTGTAGTTTACATAACATAACTTGAGAAAATTTCAAAGATTTTACAGTAATGTTTTATTCTATTTCTTACAGAAGAGAAGGAGCAATTGATTCAAAATATTTTTATTGTCCTTACATCCTATCTTGATTTATCGTAAAGTAAAGCGTATTTTTCCAAAAGAGAAATTAATTACTCCTTATTCAGTTCGATTTTTTAAATTTTAAATCTGAATTTACAATTTAAAGTTGTCAAAATGAAAGTTATTTATATTATTTTTGTCAGAACAAGTGCGTATTCGAATATTGTGGATTACGTAAACTTTCCCAGTTTGACCGGAACAGTCCCAGTTAAAGTCCCGCCCGGAAGATTAAAATTTGACCATCTTCTGCGTTTGCTTACGTTATGTTACGTTATTTTATGTTTCTTACGAAAAGTATAAAATGTTATTTAGGTTGATATTCTTATTATAAATATCTCTAAGAATGCAATTTTCGAAGCTGATTTTTTACAAATTTTTGATGTATTAATTTATCATTACACACATTACAGTCACTTAAAGTTTAACATTTGTGCGTCCTTTTAATTATAATTTATATCATTCGACAAATAAAATGTGTACAATTTCCAAAACATAAAATAAATTCTGTTAATGGCAGGTGAATTACAACACAAAATGCAATAACATGGAGAATTGTACGGAATCTTGTTCAGATTTTCCTGTAGGATTATCTGATAATTATATGCCTAATTATAACTCAGATTTCAGTGAGTTTAGAATTGATTGATTTACAAAGAATATAAAAAAACATAATTCTGAATTGTCTGATTTTAAAAAGAAACAAAACGACAAGCTCAATAATATTTTTATTTTATTTATTATTCTTATTTTAATATTATTAGGGTTTTTAATGAGAAAACATAATTTGAAGTTTTAAATCATGTAGTTTAAAACAAAATTTCTTAAAGGTGATGGCATCGTTCTCTATGTACCGATGCAACCGATTTCTGAAGCTCCTCGCTATACGTTCCAACATTCGGGCTATTTCCTGTCGAATAAGATTCTTCAGCTGAAGCAGGGTAGTAGGACGGTTTTTGTAAACCTCTCTATAAAAAACCACATGGCGTTAGAGTTATGAGGGCAATCAGGTTCGATCTAGTGCCATATGATTTTTTCATGGGGATATCTCGAGGCAGACGTTTACAAACACCGTTCTACAACCCAGCTTCAGCCGCAGAATCTTTTTCACCAGCAAATAGCCCGAATATTGGAACGTGTAGAGAAGAGCTTCCAGAAATCGGTAACGTCGGTTCATTGAGAACGGTGGCCACCACCTTCAAGTTTTTTTGTTTAAAACTGCTTGATTTAAAACTTCCAATTATGTTCTTTTATTATCCAAAAATAAATTTTCTCTATCAGCAATATTTATTTTATTCGCCTTCAAAAAAAGGAAGTTTCTAGGCCCCAGTCTGTATAAATAAATTTGTAAATTTTCAAAGCATATTATTTATAATAAAATCTTCAATTTTTTATAAGGGAAAATCAGTCGAAGAAATAAATTTATCGGATTCTGTGGGTTCGAAAAGCGACGAGTTCGATTTAATAAACAATATAAAGAAAAATACACTTACACAGGGAAAAAAGAAGAAAATAACGGACAATTTGCTAATAATGACGGTGAAAAAATATCAAATAAAAATTTAGAAAATAAATTTGCTATCGGAAGCATACAAGACCCTAGAACTATAAGTAAATCACTAGAAGAAAATGACGATACTAGTACTATTGTTGAAATAAGAGATAAAGAGGAAGAAAGTAAAGGAAAGCCAAAATCAAATGTATTACACATAAGATGAAAAAAAAATAGAAGTGTTAATGAAGAACTATAAGAAATTATTACAAAATAAAAATTGAGTAAAAATAAAAGTATGTATACAAGTGTTATAAAAAGAAGAATGTTTAATAAATGAAATTTATGAATTAGACTTTCTGTCCATCTTATGCGCATTACGTCAATTTAATAAGCAATAAAATAGTTTTTATATTTTGCGTTCATAATGAACGCAATTGCGACCTTCATTTCGATACGCAATTTTTTATTTTAGATGGTTGGTACTAGATGACGTTTGTTTAATCCATTTTTACCGAATTTATTTTTAGTTAATTGACAATTCATTTTAATAATATAATGTCGAAATTATTATTATTATTTTTTTTTTTTTAGGGAAGATTATTTACATGAAAATGTACAAATGGTTACAAATATAATCACAAATTGAGTAAGTAAATGTTATTGTAGAAGGCGCAAAATATAAAAAATAGTATAAAGAACTCATTTTATAAGACTTTCTTTCGCACTTGTCAATTAGAAAACTCGCTAACGCTCGTTTTTTAAATTTTGACGCGTGCGAAAAAAACATGTCTTATAAAACACGTTCTTTAATATACTATTATATCGTACTGTTTTCTAATGCAACATTTATTTGAACGATTTATGAACAAAAATGAAACTTTAACTCCTAGTACTTTAAAATTTCACTTTAAAGTCATAGGCCTTTAGAATTTCACATTCATATTGAATTTTTGAATCGTAATTTTTATTCATTAAAACAAACAAGAAGCGTTGCTGGGAATTTCAAACAATTGCGCCTTAGGCTACTTACATAAAACTAATACTGCTACGAATTGCTGGAGATTTCTTTTAATAATTTAACAACTTTAGAAACCAGTATGTAATAAATTTATGTTATGTAATTCAGACGAAAAATGTCTTTAAGGTACTCGCAATTACGGCCTCGACTACAACTGTCTTGTACCTTAAAGATTCACTGTTCGTTCTAAGTATATAAAATAGAATGTATTAATTTTTTTAAACAAGAATTCCTTTTTATTTAAATGTTAATGTAAATTAAAATAAAATTATTTAAGAAATTTAGTTTGTACGAGTATCATTCATTTAATATGTAGCTTAGCCAATATTGTATACAAAAATTATATATTATTGAGACGTTGTTAAGCCCGAACACCGTTGCCATACTTCGGGCTTAACAACGTTATGTTCTTATCTATTTATATACAGTATATAATTTTTGATGACAGCGCCCCCAATATTACTTTTCATGAACTACTTCGTGTATATCATTGTCATAACCGGTCATTACTGAGCCCACTGAGAAATTTGTTTTATGGGATCCCTGAACTGTTTCTGAGCTAATGGCGATGATATACACAGGGATACGCTGTTGAGCCTTTAATTGGGCTTATCAACGTACGTTCGGGCTCCACAACGTTATATTCATATATTCATCGGGCTCAACAATAGCTGTTTATAAGTATATATATATATATGTTACAGTTACATCTAGCAACCATGTGTCGATCACACAGTTCGATCAAGACACCTATGAAAATGTTTGAATGTTGTTAGATACGAAATAAATAAAAGTGTTTTCCCGTTTTCGCTCTGATCCAAATTCATTTGTGTTTATTATTTTGCTTTACATGTTATACTAGTTTAACGTTCTTAGTTATATTTTTACACATGTAGAGTAGTTTATAATACAACGTATATCTCCTACTCTACATATTTGGTGACCCCGATTGTCAAACAGGATGGACGACATACCTGTTCCTGTTCCTGTTTCCGATACCCAACCTGCTGACCTTCCGCTTCCTGAAATATCTTCATTAACAAATTCCTTCAAGATCCCCGAATTTTGGCCTGCGGACCCGACATTATGGTTCTCTCAAGTAGAAGCGACATTTATGTCACACCGTATTACATCTGAAACAACTAAGTTCTACAAATTAATTTCATTACTCAATCCTCAGTATGCAGCAGAAGTCAGAGACCTTATTGAGAATCCTCCAACAGTGTTTCCATATACCAAGTTAAAAGAAACGTTAATCCACCGAACTTCGCTATCGAAACAAGAAAGAATTCAACAATTATTCAACATCACAGACTTAGGCGATAAAAAACCATCACAACTTTTACGTCAGCTCCAACAGTTGGTTGGCTCTATGCATCTAGACGACTCAATCCTTGAAGAAATATTCTTGCAAAAACTTCCTTCAAATATTCAACTTATCCTTGCTTCAAATAATAATATTTCATTAGCAGATAAAGCCGAAATCGCGGATAGGATTCTAAACGTCACACAACCAACGCTATGTTCCGTGAGCAAAGACGCACAGCAAATCGAGGAGCTAAAACAAGAGGTCTCAGAGTTAAAGAAGTTGGTGTTAAGTCAGTCAAGAAAGAAAAACCTTCCTTTCCCTACGGTTCCTCCGAACTCGAATTTATGCTGGTATCACCTCAACTTCGGCGGCAAGGCGAGGAAATGTATTCCACCATGTCAACAAAGTTCTACAAACAAATCAGAGGTTTTGTTACTTCAAAACAGAAACTTAATAGATAAACTCACTTTACCATCTATTTCTAGCACTAATACTCATCCAACGACAACAAAACTCCTTTATCTGACTGATAGGCTCTCTGGCCACCGCTTTCTGATAGACTCTGGAGCCGAGGTGAGTGTTATCAAAAATTCATTGTGCGAGAAACGACGACAAAATCCTCTTACACTACAGGCTGTCAATAATTCAACCATCAAAACTTTCGGTACTAAAACATTAGAAATAGACCTCGGATTAACAATGCAATTTACATGGAGGTTTATTATCGCGAACGTTAAGCATTCAATTATCGGCGCAGATTTTCTTACATACTTTAACTTGCTGATTGACTTACCTTCAAAGCGCTTGTTACAAGCAAACCGAAACATACAAAACAATTCAAATCGAATATCTAGTATTACTACTCAACATTCCACATGCTTTACCCAACTCTTGTCAAAATTTCCTTCTCTAAATTCACCTTTTACTCCCAAACGTCAAATTATGCACAATGTCAAACACTGTGTCATCACTAACAATTCACCTGTTTTTGCACGGCCGCGCCGTCTAGCTCCGGATAAATTATCCACCGCTAAAAACGAATTCGATAAAATGTTGAAAATGGGGATCATTCGTCCATCTTCTAGCAACTGGGCTTCTCCATTGCATATGGTTAAAAAGAAAGAGATTGGCGAATGGCGACCTTGCGGGGACTATAGGGCTCTCAATGCCATCACCGTCCCTGACCGTTATCCAATTCCCCATATTCAAGATTTTACAACTAATTTATACAATTCGAAAATATTTTCAAAATTAGACCTCGTTAAAGCCTACCACCAAATACCAATGGACGAAGAATCCATTTCCAAAACAGCAATAACCACACCTTTTGGTCTTTTCGAATACTTGGTCATGCCATTTGGATTGAGGAATAGCGCCCAAACTTTTCAACGGTTCATTGACAATGTTGTCAGAGGTTTAGATTTTTGTTTCGCATATATTGACGACCTCCTTATTGCTAGTAGTTCTTTCGAACAACATTTAAAGCACTTAGAATTAGTTTTCCAAAGACTTGAAAAACATGGTATACTTATCAATCAAAACAAATGCCAATTCGGAGTCCAGAAGATCGAATTCTTAGGACACAGTATTTCAACAAATGGCATTCAACCGGTAAAATCTAAAATTGACACAATCAACAAATTTCCCTTACCTACAACTCAACAAAAACTAAGGGAATTCCTTGGCCTCATAAACTTTTACCATCGTTTTATCCCTAACTGTGCAACAACGTTAAAACCCATTAATTGTTTCATAACAAATAAACCAAACAGCTCAAAAGAGATTGCATGGTCTCCGGAAGCAAACAAAGCTTTCAAAGACATTAAAAAACAATTAACATATTTAACAACACTCACATTTCCCGCACACAATGCCCCTATATCTATCATGGTAGATGCTTCAGACACGGGAGTAGGTGCAGTTCTGCAACAACAGATAAAAGAAGACTGGAAACCTATAGCCTTCTTTTCCGCCACATTCACACCTACACAAAAACGTTATAGCACATTTGGCCGTGAATTACTAGCTATGTACCTAGCAGTAAAGAAATTTAGATATTTCATAGAAGGAAGAAATTTCTCCATTCTAACAGATCATAAACCTCTGACTTTCATGGCTAACAAAATTTCCCACAACTACACCTCCAGAGAAATAAGACACATGGACTTCATTTTACAACTAACAAGCGACATCAGACACGTATCGGGCAAAAACAACGCCGTAGCCGACGCGCTGTCCAGAATCCAAATAAACTCCATCCTCACAGACAAAACCATCGACTACGTCAAAATCGCAGCAGCTCAAAAAACCGATAAAGAACTACAGACACTGCAGACAAATAAAACGAACAATTTACAATTCAAAAACATTAAGCTTCCAAATTCTACCTGTACCTTAGTTTGCGACATATCCACTGGTAAATACCGACCATATATACCAAAAGAATTCCGAATTAACATTTTCGACCATTTTCACTCACTATCCCATCCAGGAATAAAAACAACAACAAAATTAATAAACTCTAAATTTGTTTGGTATAAAATGAACAAAGACATACAATCCTGGACCAAACAATGCGTACACTGCCAACGTTCAAAAATAACAAAAACACCCAAGCTCCACTCAAACCATTTTCCGAACCAAACAGTCGCTTCGACAACATTCATATCGACTTAATCCATTTACCCAATTCCCAAGGATTTTCTCATGTACTCACGTGCATAGATCGGGTCACACGATGGCCAGAAGCAATTCCAATCAAAGATTGTAACACACAAACTATAGCTGAAGCATTAGTAAACAATTGGATATCTAGATTTGGAGTTCCTTCTGTTATTACAACAGACAGGGGAAAACAATTCGAATCGTCATTATTCAAAAATTTACTTAAAATGTTGGGCACACACCACATAAAAACCACGGCATACCATCCACAATCAAATGGCATGATTGAGAGGTTCCATAGGCAGCTAAAAACTTCCCTTAAAACATATAATGACCCTATAAACTGGGTAACTAACCTACCAATCGTCTTATTAAGTCTTCGCACAACGTGCAAAGAACCTATTAATTGCAGCCCGGCAGAACTTGTCTACGGCACCACATTACACATTCCAGGCGAATTCTTCACACAATCACCAATAGTTCCAGACCCTAACATGCCCCACTATCTCCAACAGTTAAAACAAATAATCAGCAAATTAAAGTATACAGCCCCAATCTTAAAAAACAAACCATATTTTGTAAACCCCGATCTATTTCGCACATCACATGTCTTCATAAAACATAATGCAATAAGCCCCACCCTACAACAACCTTACGATGGGCCTTACAAAGTAATCAAACGATACGAAAAGTTTTTCAAAATTTTAATTAAAGATAAATTGGACACAGTATCAATAGACAGACTAAAACCTGCTTACTTACAATAGCCGCACAATTTTGATAACACTCATTCCTCTCCCCAAGTCCCACAAATAAAGTCATTCAATTTATGTCATTTCTTTGTAAAATGACAAGTAATGACTTCCCTTTCATTACCTGTCATTGTTTTCTTCTCTCTAAGGAGGGAGATATGTTACAGTTACATCTAGCAACCATGTGTCGATCACACAGTTCGATCAAGACACCTATGAAAATGTTTGAATGTTGTTAGATACGAAATAAATAAAAGTGTTTTTCCGTTTTCGCTCTGATCCAAATTCATTTGTGTTTATTATTTTGCTTTACATGTTATACTAGTTTAACGTTCTTAGTTATATTTTTACACATGTAGAGTAGTTTATAATACAACGTATATCTCCTACTCTACATATATATATATATATATATATATATATATATATATATATATATATATATATATATATATATATATATATATATATATATATATATAATATAAAATTATTTATATTCCAAAAAAAATTATTTATATTATTACAAATTTATAAGTTACAACTGTATGTATTTTCAGATTTACAAGAAAATGATATATCAGAGTTAATGTTATGTGTTGGAGATTCTGGACTAGAATGCTCGTTCTGTGTGTCTCGGTTTCGAAGGAAGACACCTGAGATGGCTGGGTCAGCGTCCCTTGTATGATGGTTTATTCCGCGGATGTGGAATATTCCTATGCGGTGTCAGCGGAATTGTGGGAAAGCTATGTGCTAACACCTCCCCCCTAAAATTGGGCTTCATCGGGTAGTCGGATGGACTGGCAAGGTGAAGGCCTTAGTTCGATGCCCTGGTTTGGAGCTTGGTTCTTTGGCTTAGAATGTTCGAGTTTTTTAAGTATGTAAACTGTAACTGAACTGAATACAATTATTAAAAGTAGGGCATACAAAATTATTACAGGGTAGTTGATTGATGCGAAGGTGTCGTTGATTTTGGGTTCGATGTCTTCGAATTTATTGATTGGTATTTGTAGTTCTTGAATTGTGTTCAAGTCGATGGTTAATTTCGGTGCTTGATTTTCCTTTAAATTGATGTTATAGTTGTCTAGTATAATTGGTTTGCCGAAAGATTTTTGGTTAAAAGTTAAAATTTCATTTTTGAATTTTAATTTACAATTATCTTCCTTTATTAAAAATATTCCTTCTAGGTTTTTAATTTTATCGCTTTCGTTGCAAAGTATTTGGATGGTCTCTGGTTTGGGAAATACGGCCAAAAATTGGTTTATTTCTTCCAAAATTTCGACGTGGTTCTTCTTGATATTAGTTTTGATGTATTGGCCGTTTTCTACGTTGTTCTTCAAGATGATGTTCTTCTCACAGGAATTATCTTCGACTTGGTTGATCTTGTTGGGACATTGGTACTTATCTCCTTTGGTACATAAGCCAGTTAGAGAAATTATTTTGCCATCAATTGATTTTAAAAAGTAATTTTTGTTTGGTATAACAGTTACAAAATCGTCTTGGTGCTTTGTAGGGATAGGTATGAGATGGAGTAATTCAAATTCTGTTTCGTAATTAAGGGGAATTTCAATAAAATAAATTATTCTTGTGGGTTCTAATTTGCAATTTACTGTTATAAATTTTTCAAATTTTGGTACATTTTCAGGAATACGTTGAAAGGGTAATTCGTTATTATAATGTTTGTGAATTTTGTTTAATTCTGCCAAAAGATCATGTTTTTGAATAATACTTGGGTGTAAAACGTGTAGGTTACAAAACGTTAAGGAATTTTCAATGTCTTGTAGGGTATTTAATATCATTGTGAAAAGTGTGTTAAACTGGTTGTAAATATCGTGAATAAAATTTTTATTTTGATTAAAGGTTCCACTGACTACAATGTGTAGCAACTGTTCAATTTTATTTTTCAAAATATTTTCATTTTGTTTAATAGTTACTAAGGTGTTGTTGAACTGTTCTGTGAGTTTAAGATTGACTGAATACTGTTGTTTTAGTTGTTTATTTAAATTTTGTTGGTTATTTTCTAAATGTTTTAAAATTTCGTTATAACGTTTCTCGTCTTCGGCATCGAGATTGCCGCTAATTGCTTTTATAATGGTTCCAAGACCATTTATTGCACCTCGTTTTTGTCTTTTTACTAAATTGTCTGAATTTAGTGTTAAATGATTAATTTTGTTGTCGATTGAATTTTGAATGTAATTAATTATTTTGTTGTTATTTATAAATTCGTATGATATTTCTTTTGTGATACTTTGTTTTAAATTAAAGTATTGAATATTTAAATTGTTATAGTGTTCGAATAATGATGTAAGGTCGTAGTAGTGAAGAAATGTGTGTGTGGATTTTTGCAAGTTTGCTTGTCCTAGGTTAATTGTCAGCAGTCCAGGGTTATGCGTTATGTCCAACAGGTTTAGTCCGTGGGTGAACGTGAACAGGACGGACCTGGAATATTTGAATTTTTTGTTACTTTCCTGGGTGCTTTAATATTGGACAAATGAATTTTGGCCTGCTTTTTGTTTTTACCATCGGTTTCAATTTCGGCTGTTTTCAAATTTTTGTTAACAGTTTTAATTTTGTCTTTCTTATATTTAGTTTGTCTTGTTTTGTTAACTTTTTGTTTATTGTGTACGTAAACTGTTTTTGGTATTTCGGGTAAGTCATCGCGAGATTCGTTTAATTTTGAAATAGTTTTTTCTTTGCCTGATTGTAATCGTTCATTAATGATTGTGTAAATTTGTTTAGTTTTTTCTTTGTGTTTTTGTACGTAATCTTGGGTAATTTGATTTTCTATTTCTATGTCTAAAGGGGAATTTGTGTCTAAATGTCCATTAATTATTTCTAAAGGTTTGAGTTTAACTGAGGAATGCGTGGTGTTATTATATGCGAGGATTGCATAGCATAATTTTATATCAATTGGTTCGCGTTTGAAATTATCTTGAAGGTTATATAATCGAATGTGTTCGATTAGGGTGGAATGAAACCTCTCTATTAGGCCATTTGAATCGGGGTGCTGAGAGCTTGTGAAATGAATTTCTACCTTGTGTAAAGCTAGTAATTCCTTTACTACGTTATTTTTGAATTCTAGACCATTGTCGGAGACGATTTGTCTAGGTGTGCCATGATGTGAGAAATAGTGAATTAATTTATTGCTAATTTCGACAGCGTTATTAGAAATTAGTTTATATGCCTGGGCATATTTCGAAAAGGCGTCTATTATGGTTAGAAATTTTGAATTTTCTAAACTGAGTGTGTCAACATGAAGGGTGTCGAATGGCTTCGAAGGTGTGGGTGTTATATTAAATTTTGGTTTCAAGGGGTTACGCTCGTATTTGCTAGCTAGACATATTTCACATTGATTAATATAATCGGTAATAGTTTTAATTTGGTTTGGCCAATAGGAAATTTTCTTAATTTGATTATGAACTTCGTGAATTCCACGGTGGTTCGTCTTTCCTTCGTGATAATTCTTTATCTTTTCTAAGATATCGTCTTCTCTCTCGACATCTATCAGTTTCGTATTACATTTTACAAAATTTATCTCTGAATGTTTAAAATTTGTTTGTAAAACATTACTAAATTTTTCGTATACAGGATGTTCGAAATATAAATAGTATTTGACCTTAGGTGCGATATAATCTTTAATAAATTTTGTGATGTCTTCTTCAAAATTATTTTTCGAAATTTGTAAATGGATTCTCATTTTGTCAGAATATAACTTAATAATTTTTGGTTGGGATGGAGAGTGTGGAACTTCTGATATAATGATTTGGTTTTTTCCAACATTGACAGGAGAATCGGATATAGGAATGCCTACTATCGGGTTCTCGGAATTGGAATGTACTGTATCATAAGAGTCTGAGTCGGGTGAGTCATCTGGTTCTGCTATCATTGAACCTGTGTTTTGATTCTTTTCTAGTTGCTCATTGAAATTTTTCATATAGTCGAAAAATGGCTGACAACTAGAATCGACAGTGTTTACATTTAATTCTATTCGTGAGAGGGCGTCGGCATTTTTGTTTAAGGATCCCTTTTTATAAATAATAGTGTAATCATACTCTTCTAATTTTAATCTCCAGCGAATTAATTTCGAATTTGGTTATTTAAGTGAAACAAGCCATACCAAAGGTTTATAATCGGTGATAATGTTAAATTTTCTGCCAAGAATATAAGTTCTAAAATATTGGGTAGCCCATACGATCGCCAATAACTCTTTTTCAGTTGTTGAGTAATTTTGCTCGGAATTGTTGAGAGTACGGCTAGCATATGCTATAGGGAGATCTGAGCCAATAGGGCCTTGGGAGAGTACAGCGCCTAGCGCAAAGTTGCTGGCATCAGTTGTCAAGTTGAATGGCTTTGTAAAGTCAGGATACTGTAGGATGGGTTCATTGGTCAAGAGGTCTTTACACGCGTTGAAACAATTTATGTAATCTGAATCCTTTACATTTATTTTTACACCTTTCTTTAATCTTTTAGTGAGTGGTTTTGTAATATTTGCAAAATCTTTTATGAATTTACGATAATATCCGAGGAGTCCAAGAAAACCTTTGATTTCAGTTGTGTTTTTGGGTATCGGGTAATTTTTGATTGCAACAATTTTGCCAGGATTCGGTTTGACTCCGTCTGGTGTTACGACGTGTCCTAAGTATGCAACTTCTTTTCTACAAAATTCCGACTTGTCTAACTGTATTTTCAAGTTGGCCTTTTTAAGTCTTTTCGAATACGGCTCTTAAGCTATCAACATGCTCTTGCAAGCTAGTACTGAATATTATGACATCGTCTAGGTAGACGAGACATATTTTATTTACTAGGCCGCGAAGGACATCGTCCATTACGCGTTGGAACGTAGCGGGCGCGTTCTTTAACCCAAACGGCATTCTAAGAAATTCAAAATGTCCGTTTTCAGTAGAGAATGCTGTTTTCTCTATATCATCGGGATGCATCTCGATCTGATGGAATCCGGATGCAAGATCAAGAGTCGTGAAATATTGGCATCTGCCTAATTTGTCTAAAAGGGAGTTAATATTGGGAATCGGGTATTTGTCACTAATAGTTTTGTCATTTACTTTCCTATAGTCAATGACAATGCGCCACTTCCGTTTTCCGGAGGCGTCTAATTTTTTGGGCACAACCCATACTGGGGATGACCATGGGGAGTGCGAATGCCTAATAATGTTTTGGTTTAGCATCTCTTGTGTTTGATTTTCAACTTCTTTACGGTGAATTTCTGGGTAACGATAGGTTTTTGTATAGACAGGGATTTCGTCTGATGTTCTTATGACATGTTTAATTTTGTTGGTGAAACTAAGGGGTTTATCAGCGGTACGAAATAAATCAGAATATTGTTTTAACAATTTTGTAATTTCTCGTTTTTCTTCGTAGTTCATGTGATCGGTTCTAATTTTTGAAATGTTTAAATTATTTTCTGAATTTGGTAGATTGAAATTTAAATTATTTAGTTCAAAATTTTCTAAAGGTTGAGTGGTTTTGTAATATTTGCAAAATCTTTTATGAATTTACGATAATATCCGAGGAGTCCAAGAAAACCTTTGATTTCAGTTGTGTTTTTGGGTATCGGGTAATTTTTGATAGCAACAATTTTGTCAGGATTCGGTTTGACTCCGTCTGGTGTTACGACGTGTCCTAAGTATGCAACTTCTTTTCTACAAAATTCCGACTTGTCTAACTGTATTTTCAAGTTGGCCTTTTTAAGTCTTTTCGAATACGGCTCTTAAGCTATCAACATGCTCTTGCAAGCTAGTACTGAATATTATGACATCGTCTAGGTAGACGAGACATATTTTATTTACTAGGCCGCGAAGGACATCGTCCATTACGCGTTGGAACGTAGCGGGCGCGTTCTTTAACCCAAACGGCATTCTAAGAAATTCAAAATGTCCGTTTTCAGTAGAGAATGCTGTTTTCTCTATATCATCGGGATGCATCTCGATCTGATGGAATCTGGATGCAAGATCAAGAGTCGTAAAATATTGGCATCTGCCTAATTTGTCTAAAAGGGAGTTAATATTGGGAATCGGGTATTTGTCACTAATAGTTTTGTCATTTACTTTCCTATAGTCAATGACAATGCGCCACTTCCGTTTTCCGGAGGCGTCTAATTTTTTGGGCACAACCCATACTGGGGATGACCATGGGGAGTGCGAATGCCTAATAATGTTTTGGTTTAGCATCTCTTGTGTTTGATTTTCAACTTCTTTACGGTGAATTTCTGGGTAACGATAGGTTTTTGTATAGACAGGGATTTCGTCTGATGTTCTTATGACATGTTTAATTTTGTTGGTGAAACTAAGGGGTTTATCAGCGGTACGAAATAAATCAGAATATTGTTTTAACAATTTTGTAATTTCTCGTTTTTCTTCGTAGTTCATGTGATCGGTTCTAATTTTTGAAATGTCTAAATTATTTTCTGAATTTGGTATATTGAAATTTAAATTATTTAGTTCAAAATTTTCTAAAGGTTGCGCGGTAATTTGGAGTCCTGATGTAAAGATTTGTTCGCTAGTGTCCGTGTTGATAACGGGGTATAATGTTTCATGATTCTCAACTTTCGCTATGCCTTCTGGTATTATAATATTATTTAATTTTAATTCGGGAATAATAACTTCTCCGTTTTCGATGTTATGGACATAGAGTTTGGTAAATTTTTCCGTTTCAGGAGGGATGTTAACATAAAGAGTAGTTGGCATAATCTTGTGGTAATGAATGTTAATATCGTGTGTAGGCGTTATTATTTTGTCTCTTGTGAGATCTATTATTGCGTCTACTAGTTTTAAATTGTCAAGTCCGAGTAAGATATCAAAATTATTATGGAAGTCAAACAGATGGTATTTCAATAGTAATTTAGTTTGTTTAAATAATTTAGAGCATGGTAAATGAACGCTAAAGTTTTCTGTAGATGTACCGTGTGCAGTAGTAATTTTGAAATAATCATTTACAATTTTATCGCCAAAATTTTTGTGTGCTATATCTGGTTTTATGAATGAACGAGTGCTACCTGTATCTATTAACGCTTTTAAATTATATTCAGGGAATATAATGAATGGTAGTTCGCTCTGTGTAGTGATGCTATTCAAATTTAATAATTCTATAGGTTGTCCGAGGCTTCTATCGCTAAAAAAGAATTTGGATCGTACGTTTGTTCGTACTCTACATTGTTATCATAATTTTGTTCGTTTTCCATGTCATTTGGTTCTTCTACGTTGTATGTTTGTTCGTCTATGTTTATGTCGTGTACTTCGGTGTTGTGTAATTCTTCAAAGGTAAAATTAGGTCTACGCGCTTGTTGCAGCGGACGGTATTGTTGTGTATTGTTGAATGGTCCGGATCTAGGCATTGCGGACTGCCTTGTGCTAATGCTCATAGGCGTCGGATTTGGGAATCTTTGATTGTTATTAGGTCTAAACACATTAGTTTGGTTAAAGGAATTTTTGTGTTGTGGTGGATTATTAGGAAATGGTC
Source organism: Harpalus rubripes (assembly GCA_963082715.1). Classification (NCBI taxonomy): domain Eukaryota; kingdom Metazoa; phylum Arthropoda; class Insecta; order Coleoptera; family Carabidae; genus Harpalus; species Harpalus rubripes. The sequence continues at coordinate 37,243,899 of OY720450.1, forward strand.
TGTAATTTGATTGTTGCGCTGGATTGTTGGGGATTGGTCTATATGTTAAGTGTGATGGGTTTCTTTGGGGTAAATATTTTTGAGGTGGTGGTAATGGTTTAGGTTTATGGTGTTGTATTTGTTTTTGTTGTGTGTGGTGTCCACGTATTGTTGATTCGATGTTAAAATCATTAGTTAGCATACTCAGTGCGGAATTTAAGTCGTTGGGGCTCTTGGTGCGCATTAGTGTACCAAGGGGTTCTTTTAGCCCTTTGAGGAAAACTCTTAGTGCGTACTCGCGGAAATATTCGCAGAGTACTGTGGCTTTATCAGCTTTATTGTTGTTTACATATGAAATTTGCAGATGTAACATGTCTTGTATTTTATTGTAATACTCGAATGGGGTGTCGCCGTTTTGCCTCATCTCTGTCAATTCCATTCCCAATGTATAACAGTCTCTTTTGTCGCCAAAAGAGTTCAACAGAGCCTGTTTAACATCATCCCAGGAAGTTATAGTGGACGTTGCGATATTGTTAGCGGCTTCGCCTTTAATTTTAACGAGTATTGTTGACATTAGATACTCATTTTGAAAATCTGTGATATCTAAAGTGTTATAAATTTTTTTAACCAGTTTCTCACAAATTTCAAGGAAACGTGGTAGGTGTCTATTGTCCCCGTGGAATTCTGGGATCATGTCCAGATATTCCGTCTTAATTGCGGGTGGTGCAACAGCCATTGTTAAATTATTGATAGGGTTTATTAAATTTTGTTCGAGGTCTGTTGGGTTAATGGGGTTTGTGTATGATGTTAGTGAGTCACCAGAGTCCGATTCTGTATCTGTATTACTTAACTCTGTATCGCTTTGAAAATCTCTAATTGACATAGGTACTTACAGGAGTAAGAAGATGATGTCCATTGGCCTGTGATCGATATTCGCTCGGTCACTTGGTCTGCGCGGCTGCTGGGCTATGTTGTCCCTGCGAAGATGGAGCTCGATGTTCTCTCGGGCACCAAAGTCTTCGTAGCTGATGCGCGACGCGATACCGGACAATCTTCAAAGTTCGAATTCTCAGTAAATCGTTGAAACGAACGAAATCGATTTTGTATATCGCTGAGAATCCTACCCGACTGCGCCAGTTATAATATAAAATTATTTATATTCCAAAAAAATTTATTTATATTATTACAAATTTATAAGTTACAACTGTATGTATTGTCAGATTTACAAGAAAATGATATATCAGAGTTAATGTTATGTGTTGGAGATTCTGGACTAGACTGCTTGTTCTGTGTGTCTCGGTTTCGAAGGAAGACACCTGAGATGGCTGGGTCAGCGTCCCTTGTATGATGGTTTATTCCGCGGATGTGGAATATTCCTATGCGGTGTCAGCGGAATTGTGGGAAAGCTATGTGCTAACATATATATATATATATATATATATATATATATATATATATATATATATATATATATATATATATATATATATATATATATATATATATAAATGCAACAATAGTTTAAGGTAGCGTAGTGTAATTAAAGAGGCACTGGAAATGCATGGGATAAAATACAAAAAGCTTGTTGGGGACGGGGACTTGAGTCTCGAGTGTACACTCGAAGCTCATAGAAAGTACATCATACGATAAGGATTTCTTTATAGAAAAAATAAAATGTATTAACAATCTTGTGACGCCACCTCCGGAGGCGGTTGCGTCACAAATGGCGCCCGAGCAGGGACCGACACAGACAGGCAAACACGAGACCATCCCCCTGTTGACCATCCCGATTGTAGCCGCCGTTCCAATAGGTGAAACCATCAGGAAATGGAATACGGTCTTCGACGGGCAGACCGATCCAATCTCGTTCCTCGAGCGAGTGACGGAGCTCCAGGGTTGTTACCGCCTCGACGGCGGACAGCTCCTCACCGCGCTGCCAGAGCTTCTCCAGGGCAGTCCGCTGCAGTGACTACGCAACAGCAGAGACGACTGGTAGACCTGGGACGACTTCCTGGTCGGCTTCAAGGCCTATTACGTTGGCGAGGACTATTTCCTGCAAATAGAGGAAGAGATAGTTCGTCGCAAGCAAAAGCCGAATGAGAAAGGTAAGGATTACCTCACGGACAACCGTACACTCATACGTCGGTATGGTCGCTTGTCCGCCGAACAGGAGCTTTTCCGAGTGTACAGCAACCTCTTGCCGGAATACCGACAGTACATCCGCCGCCGCGTCGTCATCTGCATACGCGACCTCGTCCGCGAGATGGACGCCTACGAGCGTCTGCAGGTAGACGTAAAGGCCACGCCACAGGCGGCACCTCTCCACGCTACACGCGGCACTACGCCGTCACCGCACCTCCACCCGCCGTGAACCGGATGCCGCCACCGCCGCCGCCGAAAGCCGAGGTGTCCATACAGTGTTGGAGGTGTGGCCAGCACGGCCACTTCCAACGAGCCTGCCAGCCAGACCCTCTCCGAGAGAAAAGCACCAGTGATAATCGTATCTTCCTCCGGGTCCAAGTGCAGGGTAAAGAGTTCCAGGCGTTGGTGGATACCGGCGCCATGCACTCGTATATCGACATCCTCACGGCCGAGTGGTTGACCAGCCGGCGCGCCCAACGCCAACAGGTTCAATTGCTCGACGGGACGACGACGCCCACACAAGGGGCACTGGCGTTTAGCTGTCTGATATACGGCATAAAAAGACAGCTAACCTTCCAATGTGTCCCCAACCTGGAGCATACGATGATACTAGGGATGGACGCGGTGACGATCTTCGGGGCGGGGCATCCATATGCACTGGACGGCGGACCGTCGCGCTGCTAGCATCGCCCATCAGGATCGCCCAGCTGAGCTGCAAGCCCTTACCTGCCCTCCATTCCATGACCACATCATCGTATGTTTACACGTCGTCGCCCCGCCATCATCGCCCGTATACCCGGGCAATGGGGTCGCCTCTGTTAAGAGCCCGCCGACCAGAGGTGCGTCCGCAGCTGCCGTCCGCAACACAGTTGCAACGACCGACGTACCTCCCTCCACCGTCGAAGCCGGAGGCGCCCCCTACAACATCACCATCAGTTCCGGCCGACTCCAGGGCAAGGAGTCGGCAGAAATCCACAGAGAGGTCGACGACACTGCACCCCGCCGAAGCCGCAAAGCTGCAGAAAGCTCTCCGGCAACGTTACGGCTCCAACCCGCCAGAGGCAAGTCCCTCGTTTTATAGGTCGTCGACCCCTACGTCGGCTGGGTTACTTACCTCAACGGTGTCGCCACGCTCTTCGGCCGACTGGCTGTTGTTGGACACATCGCCGCTGCCAACCACCCCCGAGAGGCCCGTCACGCCGCGGACGCCGAAGTGGGTCCGCAAGGATCTGTTGGACACCTTGTTCGGCCCATCGCCGACTTCTCCGGGAAGGATGCCGAGTTCCGTCGCCAAGGTCTCGCCCACGGCCCGTGTGCAACCGCCGACTCCGTTTCTGGCACCCGGCTGTAGAGCCTTGCAAGCGACGACGGCATCACCGCGACGAGTGCAGGGTGTTCCAACACTTTGTGTTACTGGCCCATCTACCACAGACGTGACCTACTGCATCGTCCCGCTGTCGACGCCGCGATCCCCATGCCTGCCGCCGCAGTCTGCATGCAGAGACCGCAGGGTGCTGCTGAGAGACCGCTCATGAGGTGGAGTCAGGTGGGTGTACGAAAAGAAACCGGACATGCCACGCCGGAAGCGCCAGAGTCGACGGAGGAGACGCCGTGGGAACTCCAGCAGCCGTTGAGAGCAACTAACCCAGCCCCTGTAATTAAGGTCTAGTTAAAATTTAAAAACCAGAGTAAAAGCAGTTGTTTCAATTGAAAATTAAATTAAATTCAATTGTTTGAATTAAATTTTAAAATTGTTTATGAAAATCGTTTCAAGAATTTCTGAAAATTAGATTAAAATAATTGGGTTGCTTTAAAATTTAAAACTGAAAATTTGAATTAGTTGACATAATTTTGTTCAGCTCATTTCCAGAGCTAAAGTTGTTTAGTTACTATGTAAAAGTTTCTTAATCACGAGCAAAAATTACCTGGTCATAGTTAAGTATAGTTATTTTTTGGACAAAGTTGAAAAGTTGGAGAGTCCCACATTTCCAAGTCTGGTTTGTTATAAATCTAGTTAGAGTTTAAAAATTGTTTAAGTAAAATTAAAGTTTTGTTAATAATCCGCTGTTTAAAATGTAGTCGATATATAATTTTATAACTGTTAAATTCATTGATAAAGTCGTTGTCAACTCAGAGTAGTTATTTAGTAGTATTTGTGCATAAATTTTGAAGACTAAATTCTTCATTTGTCACTAGTCATCTGTTTAAATTTCTGAACCAATTTAGCAGCAAAATGTGTAAATGTAAATTAGTACATCAAAGTAAAATCAAGTACAAAAACTCAGAGTTGTAAAGTGTCTGAAAATCTGAGGTAGTATCATGCAGTAAAGTTATTATGGGCTGTGGGCGTGTGTAGCCCAAGTTTGTGGAAAAAAAATATATTTAAATAGAGATTTACCATATTTTTTTTTATCGAGGTAAGGAGGGGGTGTGATGATAGAACCTCTCTGGGCCTGGTAAACTCCATACAACTGTTGTGGTTCCAACTGACTGCTTAAAGGCTCATTCACAGCTACGAAAATAAAAATAAAATTATACATAAAAATAACAATATAAACAATAGGTTCTTATGGAAATGTTCACAGCTATCGAAAATAAAAAGAAACATCAGACATAAGCGCAAGGATTTGCAAATGTTAAATATTTTACACAAACATAAGCACAAGCATAACAACTGTCATTTGAGCTGTCAATTTACATTCTGAAAAAATAATTTAAAATTAATTATAAATAAAATAAGCGTATTAAGAAAAAGGATCACATATATGATTACGTACAGCGCGTTAAAAGGTATAAAGTTAATATTATTGCTTGGGAATTATGTATTTACTAAATGACAGCTGACATTAATTTACGTTTTATTTTCAAAGCTATGAACAGCAACCATAATATCTTATTCATAATTTTATTTATGTTTCTTAATTTCGTAGCTGTGAATGAGCCTTAAAAGCTGGTGCAGCCGGATTTGATGCTGCTGCGGCTACTGCAACTGCTGCATCGAATGTATCTTAAGTCCCGTTGTGGTACGTTGTCTAATAAGAGTACTAGCTGCAATATACAGAAATGTTATAATACTTGTAAAACAATTATTGTAAGATATACGTACTTGTGTTCCGATGTAAGCTCACTTTGTCTACGGTGAAATTTATAATTATAATAACTCGAATACATCTATGTTAAGAATAGTTACAAACAACACTTACCTGTAATCTATGCACTGTATAAAGTATTTTGCTGTTTGCACAAATATTCATGCATTTGTTTATGAAAGGCATGTGCTCCGATTTCCGCATTCCTTTGATAGGAGCCCAGGAGCGCTGTAGTACGAATTAAGGCCGCTAGGACCGCTGATGTTTGTGATGTAATTTATATATTTTGTAAAAACGATTTATAAATGTAACATGATGTAAAATGAGTTTAGAACACCAGAACTGTGATCGTGGGGGAATTAGTAAAATTTACGGAGAAATAATTTTTATTGTAAACTTCAACAGCGACATCTTTTTCTCCCACCTTTGGTGAAACCGGTTTATCCGGATTCACTCATTTACACAATATAAAAGCTGGGACATACAGCTATTTAATCAGTTCGTGTTCGACTCGGTTGAGAGTTCAACCCTTGGCTCTCCTGAACGTAGAACACTGACCTCCAGTCGAAAGTTCACTTCGTGGCTTTTCTGGAGATTCCGCCGCCGATAGTCTTGGTGAACCGTCACCTACACGTAACGTAGCTCCGCCGATCTCGCGACCGTTGTTAAAGTTCACGAGAGATTTGAATACTTCATTTAAGTCTGTTTCATTTTATTTTCACTTACCTGCTATTGTCGCTTCACGGCCAATCGCATCTCCAAGTACCGATGGACACAGTTGGGCAAGGGTTTCATTTATTTATTTATTTTGTCCGTATCATACATTCTATTTTATAATAAACATTAATAAGTTTGACGTGCGTTTCTGTGCAATCCCCTAGCCCTTTCTCCACTTCTCCACTTAGAGCAATCCCGGCACTAGGCCTGGGAAAAAATATCGATATATCGATAAATATCGATATTTAACAAATTATCGAACCTCGATAATCCTAATTTTTTATCGATATTTTGATAATTATCGATTATTATCGATATTTATCGATAACTATCGATTATTGTCGATATTAATCGATAACTATCGATTATTATCGATATCTATCGATAATTATCGATATTAATCGAAAATTATAGATTTTTATCAATATATATCGATAATTATCGATTATTGTCGACATTTATCGATATTTATCGATTATTGTCGATATTAATCGATAACTATCGATTATTATCGATAATTATCGATATTAATCGGTAATTATCGATTTTTATCAATAATAATTATCGATAATTATCGATTATTCTCGATATTAATCGATAATTATCTATTTTAATCGATATTTCGATTTTATAGATTTCTATCAAATATTCTTGTTTTTGCAAATAAATTACAACATGAAACATGAACTGTGAACTGCGCAACCAGAGTTCCTTCCTACATAATACGCCGTTTTAAATTTTAATTATATTTTTCCGGCCATACTCCGCGCGTCGAACAGATGGAATCGTCAAAGTGCGTTCACCAAATGTTTGTTTAAAATTTAATGTAAAATGGTAGAAATAAAACAGTTAAAAGTAAAAAAAAAAATTATTATAATAAATATAAACATACTCCAAAAGTGTTTAAAAAATTATGATATTAATAAATTGGAATCGAACGTTCAAGATCCGTTTTACTTTCAAATATAATCAAATTAAAGATACTTGAACCTTGAGTAATATATTTATAATTATCGATTTCTCCAATAATTATTGATATTTGTAAGCAATTATCGTTATTTTGTCGATAAGTATCGATATTTTTCGATAATTATCGATAATTATTGATTTTTGTTTAAAATTATCGATCATTATCGATTTTTGTCGATAATTATCGATGTGTGTTGATAATTATCGATATTTGTCGATAATTATAGATATTTATTGATAATTATCGATATTTGTCGACAATTATCGATATTTATCGATAATTATCGATATTTGTCGATAATTATCGATATTTGTCGATAATTTCCGATATTAGTCGATAATTATTGATACTTGTCGATAAATATCGAATTATCGGACAAATCGATATATCGGAAAATATCGATATTACTTTGATATCGAATATCGATGTCAAAATTTAAGTATCGCGCAGCCCTACCCGGCACCCAGCCGTCTTCTTTTCAGACACCACCGCCGCAAGAATGGCGCCCGAGCAAATTTAATCGCCGAAACAAAGAAGACGACGCCAATATGGCGCAACCGCCCCCGGAGGTAGCGTCACAATCTATTACGTGGGTATGGTGTAACAAAAACTTAAGAGATTTGTGCAAAAACAGTATTATTGGAACTAAGTGCAATCGATTGTGCTTCATAAACAAAATTATCGGGCCTTACCGTTTCCAAAATATAACTATATCAATGAGGAAAGCATGGAAAGCAGAAACGTTGGAACTAATTGCAATGGTTTGTGCTTCATGAAAAAAATAATGATCATGCCAATTCCGTAATATTATAAATATTTCAGTGTACCCCACTAACTTCGTGAAAGTACATACATAATTCAGTTGAATTAATTGGGTTATTATATAAATTAGAAATTTCTCATTAAAACTCCAAATCCAACAATGGTAATTTAATAAGCATCGCCATTCAGAAGTGCATAAAAAGTGACCGAAAGAAGTTCATATAAATAAAAATTTTCGCCTATATTTACTGACTTATGCCTTTTATCCGGGCAATAATTTCTAAACTGGCAACAATCGAGAAATATATTTCAAATTGTCTCACTCGAAATAATTATTTAATTTATTAATATCTAACATTACAATTATAAATACCTATTACAATTGTGAGATACGCCCAGTATATCATAAGAGGAAAAAATTTAAAAAAATATATATTTTATAAAAGTATATTTATTTCAAATATAATTACGATTATTCTATAGTAGTATACATATAGTATATTCCGTAACTTAACCACCACCGTGGTTATGGTGCAAGTGGTCAGGTTATGGTCACTGAAAAGTGGTTGTGATTCGGAACATCTTGTTTAATTTGTGTCGGTAAAGCAGGGAACCACCGTGTCATTAGAAATAAGTAACAACATAACTTTTGTCTATCCTTATACTAACGTAAATATTATACATATCAGTATATAGTGTATAATAATTATATGTTTATAAAATATTATTTATTATATTATAAGAATATGACCACAACAACCACAAAAAATTTGTGGTCGTCGTGGTCACGAAAAAGTAACCAAAACTTTCAGGAACCACATTCCGAAATTGAACCTTGGTCACCGCGGTTAAGTTACGGAATATACTACTAATTAACAAAACCAGACTTATATGTGACGGAAGATTTTCAGACAGTATAGAATAGAAGATGTGGTGTAATAATTGTGTTATTTTTTACAAATTCACACTTATTTTTAAATCATTATAACTCCCACATTGCGTCTATTCTGCGGCAAAATGCTATGTAACGACCTATTCCTTTACTAGTACCTGATGCGTTATTTACAAAATGTATAACATCTTAAAATCAAATGCTTTTCACAAATTTTAATGGTGCACGGAATTTTACCAATTTCAACTCCACCGCAATCATTACAATCTATAAATACATTCTCAGAAATGTTTAATATATGTATAATTATGTTACTGCATTTAACACAATTATCTTCTTGTTGGCATGGTGATAATTTCAAAATTCCATGCTCAATTTTTTCCTCTAGTTTTGTAAAATTAGTTATTTTAATTGTATTTATATTAACAGAAATCATGTCAATTTGTCTAAAATTTTGAAATTTACATGTGGTACAGTTTAAATTTTCACTTGCACTTACATAATCCGACATATACTCTGTAACAATATATGTAATATTGCAATTACAGTCATTTTTTTGTATCGTCTAATAACATATCGACTAGATTTTAATTTTTTTGGAAATTCTAGAATTGCTTCTACGCGAAGTATTTATGTCGATTTTTTGCATCTATATTTAGTAAATTTAAAACAAGTGACCTTAATTTATTTTCAGGTTTACTGTGAATAAAATTTTTATTTTGACTGTCCCTAGTGGAAGATTATCGTATCAGTCCAACCATAATCAAGAAGTGGTGTAAGAAGTTTAGTCCAGGACTTTTCGTTAAATTAACTTTCTTCAGTTCTGCAGAAATACCTGCACTTTCGGAAGCTACAATTTTTTTTAAAGCCTCTTCTGGTAATTTTACTTGATCGTTTGAATCACATTTTGGTCCATCGGTTGCTAAGGGAGTTACATTTGGCGGCAAAAACATTACAATAATTTTTTTATTTTCAGAACATGTTTCTTCAGGGTGTCCTAACACATTGTCTAAAATCAAAAGTGCCTTGGCTTCTAAATTCAGCTGTTGCATTTCTTTCGCACTGCTGGAACAAATCCTGTGTAAAACCAGTCCTTGAAAATTTCCTTGGTAACCCAGGCTCTTTTCTGTCTTTGGTACCTCACCGGCAGCGGTTCATTTGCAAAAGCTCGTGGCTTTTGAGATTTGCCCACTACAAACAATTCCATTTTATGTGTGCCGGAAGCATTACAGCAGGGCATAAATGTAACTCGTTTCTTGCTCATTTTTCTACCTGGAGCTAATGTTTAAGCTTGGTGAGCAAGTGTTTTTTGAGGAAGTAATTTCCTGAAAAGTAGGCTTTCATCGGCATTGCAAATTTGATCTGCACACAACTGCATTTCTGCTATATTATTTCGAAGCTCGTTTTTAAATGGCTCAACAGCAGCCTCATCACGTGATAATTTTTCTCTTTTAATTGATAGTTGTCGAATTCTTTATCTGTTTTTGAACTTATCGAGCCATCCGGAGCTAGCTTTGAAATTGGCATCGTTGTGAGTGTGACTATGAAAGAATAGTGTTTTTTCACACAAAATTTCTCCCGTTATGGGCACAATAATTCAATTTTGTGTTAAAAAAAATCATACATATGTACAGGTGTCTCATTTTCGATGTTTTTTTAAAGGTATCTTGGGTAATATTAACGATAGGTCAAAACCGTTTGCACATTGCAGGGTCAACTTTTCGAGAAAAGTTTAATAGTCACCACAGGAATTTTCAATCTTTTGTTTCTGAGCTACAGGCAAAAACTCGTTTTGGCTTATTTTGAAAATATATCATATCTTATGTATTATAATAGTTAGAGAAAAATTGTATTTACAAAATTTGTACCGTGTTTTAGATAGAATAAAATGGCGTAATTAGATTTTTTGAAAACTTAATAATTCTCGAGTTATAACACAAACTTATGATTTTTTAAATGAGAATCTATATTGAAAATAGTCTTATATTTTTGCTTATTTTATAAGCTTTTCAATGATATATAACAAGTGTACATTATTTTGTTTTAAACATGAATAAAAGATGAATTATTAATTTACTGGGGTGAAAAAATTTAAAATTATTGAGAAACAAATGAAAAAACCTATTACAGATCATCATTTGTATATTTTTAATAATGTTTGTTTCAGTTGTACTCATTTTTTCTATTTATTTACTCCAAAAGCATATTAAATATTTTTTTTCGGATTGGGTCAAAGCCAACTCTAACGTCGATAAGTAGTAAGTTAACTAACCCGAAAATAATTGGTTAAGAATAAGTTTGAGAACATAATTAATAGATATGGTATCAAAATAAACAAATGATGATCTGTAATAATTTTTTTCATTTGTTTCTTAATAATTTCCAATATTTTCACCTCAATAAATTAATAATTCGTCTTTTATTCATGTTTACAACAAAAGAATGTAGACTTGTTATAAATCATTGAAAAGCTTATAAAATAAGCAAAAAGATGAAACTATTTTAAATGTAGGTTTCCATTTAAAAATCATAAGTTTGTGTTATATCTCGAGAATTATTAAGTTTTCAAATAATCTAATCACGCCATTTTATTTTATCTAAAAAACTGTAAAAAAAAATGTTTGAGCATTTTTTCTCTATCATAATAAATAAGATATGAGACATTTTAAAAATGAACGAAAAACAAGTTTTTGCCTGTAACTCAGAAATAAAAGAAGATCGAAAATTCGTGTGGTGGCTATTAAACTTTTCTCGAAAAATTGACCCTGGAATGTGCAAACAGTTTTGCTCTATCATTAATATTACTCGAGATACCTTAAAAAACATCGAAAATGAGACACCTGTACATAGTCAATTATCTATTTACCTCTAGACCAGGTATAAACTCGTCTTGTTACCTTCCGTCACCTTTAGGTAAGGAAGGTATTGTGTTTGGTCAAAAAATTCGGTGGTGAGTTTTTGATGAATAAGCACGTTTTAGGGTCCCTAGGATACGATTTTACTATTTTTACGATGATGTCTGTATGTGCGTGTGTGTGTGTGTATGTATGTGTGTGTGTGTGTGTGTGTGTGTGTGTGTGTGTGTGTGTGTGTGTGTGTGTGTCTGTGTGTGACAAAATTTTCTAATGCGATAACTCTAATACTACAATTCCAAAAATTATAATTCTTTCGTATTCCTCTTCGTTATAGCCATGTAAAGAGCTGATCAGATTTTGGTTATGATTGGTCAACCGGAAGTACCCTCATTTGAAGATTTTAACAGTTTTTCTTGAAAAAACGATGTTAAATATCATTTTTTCACTTTTAATGTTATTATAAATATTAAGGAATTATTTATTCTCTATACAATTTGAATGCATTTTATACTTAATATTAAATGGACATAGAGTTAAAAAATTATAAAGACATTAAATATCATATATATTAGTCAGCTCTGCTATAACTCTGGAAACAGCTGCTACATTAAGAAAATAGAAAATTCTGATTGAAAGGTGTCAGTGTCAAGTGCAGTTGACAGTATGTTTATGTTATAATTTTACTGGAAATATAGGATCTTTTGTTAGAAACTTTCTCTTTGGTATAAAATACATACAACTGCCTTACGGTAATGTACAAGAAATATGATCTTTTTCAAGGAACTTTCTGTATGAGATTTATACAAAATACACAGAACTGACGGAAGGTAATGTGCTGGCCACATCAGATTTTTTTTTATGTCGCAAATCGTTGATTTTCCCACATTGTATTTTTTCGATAAACTGGTCAACGTGTTTTCTTTTGAAAGTCATCTTAGCTTTAAATTGCAGTGCAAACTTAACTCAGTAACAGACAAAGGTCTAATGAACAATGAACAGTAAACAGAGCAGTTCTTATGGAATATGAAATCAAGGGATTCTTTCATTTAGGTAGCAGAAAAAGAGAATATGAAATCAAGGGATTCCCTCATTTAGGTAGCAGAGTACATGAATCTAGGGCAGGGGTGGGCAAATACTTTTAAGCGCGGGCCAAAATGAAATTTTCAAAATGTCTCCCGGGCCGGAGGACTATAAAGGAATATAAATAAGTTAATGAAAGATTTTATTTTATTATTTATTTATATCTTAACGATACAAATTACTTTATTTTGATCAGTTATTACATTTTTACGCAGACAAATACTGTTGATTTCAACAAAATCGCATAAAAGAGATTTAAAAAATTGCATGCGGGATTTTTCAACGGGCCGGATAAAGTAAGCAAAAGGGCCGGATCCGGCCCACGGGCCGGCTTTTGCCCACCCCTGATCTAGGGGTTCCCTCATTTAGGTAACAGAGAACATAAAAACCAAGTGATTCCCTCATTTAGGTAGCAGAAATCACTTTGCTATTCGGATTAACGAGCCGTTGTTCTGATTATGGCTCCGAGTTTTCGCTGTTCGGATTACTGGAGGTTCGGATTAGAGCATGTCCAGTTTAAAGAGGTCATACTGTAGTGTGAATATGGTGTTCTAACATCCCACTTTCTTCAAAAATAATTTCATCGGATGTGTGATCACCGTAAGCTTTGCTGACAAAAGTTAGCATTATTCCGCTTTTTATAATACGAATGTTTTTACTCAACACAAACATTTTATAAATATATGAGTGCATCCAAGTATCACTCTCACATTTTTAATTTTTTAAAGCTAGTAGTTATATTTTGTCTGCATTCCTCTATAGAAGGCCATACAATAAGTCACAATCTGTCACAACGTAAGTTAACTTATTTAACGTTTCTGACAATTTGATAAAACGTCAAGCACTTATTTATTTATTGTTCAATTCCATGGCTGTCGATATTTTCAACGTAATTTTCGACATTTACATAATTAATTTCTGTCGTTACAAAGCATGGAAAGAAAATTCTGTTTATTGATTTAAATGCAGAATTTTATGCCCCAAAACTTTTATTTGGCGCGTTTTTGCTTATAATAATTAGGCGAGCAGGAAATTTGAAAAACCTGATTTCCCATGCTAATCTCCTATGTACACCTTTAAGACAGACACACGGTATATATATACAGATACAGTGTGGGATTAAAGTATAGGATATTAATTAATAGTAAAATATTTTTGTTTCGTATGTAAAATTTTCCGCTGAATTCAATGATAAAATAAAAAATACATCATTCCATTTAAAATAAGAAAGTTCGGGTCTACTTCTGGTTTAACCGGAAGTGTTACTGCTTTGAGAATATTTTAGTTGAAACGGGCATGTGGTAAAACCGCTAGATACTAAATTTCGAAAAACGGTTTTCCCATGTTAAATGCCTATGTAACGGATTTCGAACGCCACCCGGTATATATATATATATATATATATATATATATATATATATATATATATATATATATATATATATATATATATATATATATATTAGTAATTTTACAAATTTGCAATTGCATAAAACTATTGTCCCATGTTAAATATCTATGTTCACTCCTAACCGCCACCACCCGGTATAATTGTTTATTGTTGTCACTCTTTAGTATGGGGAAAATGGCCCCGAAAACTTAAAAATAAATAATAATAATAATAACTTGTAACTTTTAAGTAATTTTAATGAAATATGTAATACAAAAATAAAACAATAATTTGTACATTATATAATTCTTAATTTTTCATTGTTCTTAAGTATGTAGCTAGAAAATTATGATTATGTTTTTCGGCAATATCAAGAGCAGTTTCACCATATGAATTTGTTTGAAGTAGACTAGCTCCTTTATGTATTAGTAATTTAACTGTTTCATAATTATTACACCATGTTGCAATATGAAGAGGCGTATTATTACTATTATCTGTAACATTTACATCCATACCATTTTCTATTATAATTTTCGCTATATTATCAATGTTATGTTTAGCAACATAATGTAACAGAGTCCTGTCATTTAAATATTTATGGAAAATATTAGCACCTTTATCGATTAAATATAAAACCATATTTTCATGGTTTTCATAGACTGCCTCGTATAGAGGAGTTCTATTTAAATCATCTGTAATATTAATATCTATTCCGTAACTAAGAATAATTTCGGCAATATTAATTTGGTCATGCAATGCTGCAAAATGTAGTGCTGATTTACCGTTATTAGAAGTGTGAGAAATATTTGCTCCTATTTCACAAAGATATTTGACTACATCAATATTGTTATATGATACAGCAGTCAAAAGAGGTGATATTTTATATATATTACATAAATTCACGTCAGCTCCATAATTAACTAACATTTTTACGATTTCGATACTGCTGTATTTTGCAGCAGTATTTATTACTGAATGTCTAGAAGAAGTTATATTATTTACATCTGCACCGCTATCTAGAAGAAATTTTACAAAATCTGTTTCGTTACTTCTGACTGCATTATGTAAAGGTGAAGCATAATCGACTAATTGAATATCTATTTTAGCTCCATTTTGTACCAAAAATTTTAATAAATTTAAATTTTTATGTTCGATTGCAACATGTAAAGGACTGTATTGCCCGATATTAACTTTATTTAAGTTAATGTTTTTATCAATTAAAAACCTGATTATGTCCAAATCACCTTTTACACACGCCGAATGTATGATAGTTGATCCATTATTGTTTGTAAAATGAATGTCGGCTCCGTTTTTTTCAAGACATTTAACCATTTCGAAAAAACTATGGTATGCTGCGTCCATAATGGGAGTAGATGTAATTTTCTTCGTATTTGTGGCTATGTTGTTGACATCAGCACCTTGCTTTGCTAAGTATTCTACCACTTCTATGCTGTTTTTCCAGCAAGCGGCGTGCAAAGGAGAGATTCCTTTTGATGTTCTATAGTTCATGTTCGCTCCGTTTTCCACGAGCCACTTAACTCTTTCCAAATATCCGCTGTGTGCTGCGTCTAACAACGGCGTATAACCGCTATCGTTGGTGCAATCTACATTGGCTCCTTGTTGGAGGAAAATAGTCATAATATCGGTTTGATGATTTAAACAAGCAATGTGAAATAATGTTAAACCTTTAGCATTTTTTGAATTGATATCTTCTCCACTTATTTCTAAATCTTTATTGGTCAGTAAAAACTGAATAAATTCGTAATTATTTTGTTGAATGGATTTTTTTAATAGTACCATTTTATATAGTTTTAGTATTTCGTTTTGGCTACTATGGTTTGCAAAAAATTTAACTATCTCGAAATTGCCGTGCGATATTGCAATGTACATCGGAGATTTTATATCATCCTTTTCAAAATTTATACTTGCTCCATTCTTTACTAAACATTTAACCATGTCAAATAATCCATCAAATGTAGCGTCTCTTAGTGGCGTCCTGATCAAATTGTTGTCATCTCTTATAATATTGTCTACATCAGCTCCTTTACAGGCTAAATATTCAACTACCTCTACACTGTTCTTCCAACATGCGGAATGCAGAGGTGAAGTTCCTTGCGTAGTTCTGTAATTTATGTTAGCTCCATTTTCTACTAGAAATTTGACTAAAGGAAGATTTCCTCGACTCGCTGCATCTAGTAGGGGGGTATATTCCTTATTGTTGGTTGTATCTACCTCAGCACCATGGTCGAGAAGTATTTTCATAACCTGAAATTGTTGTTCTAGCGAAGCAACATGAAAGGCTGTAAGGCCCTTATTGTTTTTCGTATTAATATCTTCTACACTCTCTGCCAAGATTTGAACAATGTCTAAATAGTCACAGGAAGAAGCAATTATGAGTGGAATGTCCCCATATTCGTCTGGAAGGTTGATATCATCGTCCAAAACTAAAGACTGGACTTGCTCCAAGTTTCCATTTCTTATAGCTTCGTGCAGTATGGCACGGTCGATATTAGTTTTTGTCTCCGACATTATGCAAAATCTGGAAGTATAGAAAATATAAAATAATTGTTATAAAATACTGAACAAATGAAAAGTACATATTTAGGCTTATTCAGTAACTCATAGTGATTAAGTTTGAGCAACTAGCCAAAAAAATTAAACAATCAAGTAAGAATGTTGACATTTAACAAATAATAGGCCGCGAGCAGACACGTGACTCGAACAACCTTGAAGTGCTTGAAATCAGCTGATTTGTGTACGCTTGTCCAGGGGACCGGTACAATATGTTATTATAATTACATTTTTTATATCGTTGGGTTAAATTGAATAATAACATACGTATAATATTAATTTTATTATCTATAAATTCATAACTTCAAAATTAAATTAAAACGTCAAAAATGTCATATTTTTAATTTTAAAAAACTGATGTGGCCAACACTTGACCTCCCGTCAATTCCATGTTTGAAATAGCAATGAGCTTTAAGTAAAGTATCACTTCCAGTTGATCGTTTGTAAACAAAATCTAATTTGTTGTTCCAATAAATAGAAAAGATGTAATACTAAATTTTGGATTATCTTTTGTAATGTTTTTCCTCGAAAATCTGTTAAGAGCTTCAAATTAAGTACCACTTCCGATTTATCACATAGGTATATTCAAAATCTAATGTTTTTTTCAAATTATACACGAGTTTTAAATACCTAATTTGAGAAGTTTTGAATCATGTTTTAATATATTTTTCAAAAAAATCTGTTTTTCGCTTCGTGTAAAATAGTTTATCAATTTTAGAAAACATCTAGTATGTCGTTTTCATTAATATAAAAGTCTTAAATACCAAATTTGAAAAGTTTTGGACCGTATCAATTTATTTTTAATGGAAATCTGTACAGAGCTTCAAATAAAGTGTCACTTCCGGTTTATCAATTTTAGCCAAAATCTAATATGTTGCTTCCCTTTATATTAAAGTCTTAAATACTAAATTTGACAAGTTTTGGAATATATCCTATTATATTTTTCACGAAAATCTGTTCAGAGCTTGAAGTAAGTAGCACTTCCGGTTTATCAATTTTAGAAGAAATCTAATATGTCGTTCTCATTAATATAAAAATATTACATACCAAAGTTTTGGAATATATCATAATATATTTTTCACGAAAATCTCTTGAGAGCTTCAAGTAAAGTATCACTTTCGGGTTTATCAATTTTAGAAATAATCTAACATGTCATTCACATTCATATAAAAATCTTAAATATGAAATTTAAAAGTTTTGGAATACATCGTAATATATTTTATCACGAGAATCTGTTGAGAGCTTCAAGTAAAGTATCACTTCCGGTTTATCAATTTAAAAATAAATCTAACATGTTCCCATTAATATAAAAATCTTAAATACCAATTTTTTTTGGAATATATCATAATATATTTTTCACGAATATCTGTTGAGAATTTCAAGTAAAGTGTCATTTCCGGATTATCAATTATAGCTAAAATTTTATATGTTATCCTTCTTTATATAAAAGTCCTAAATACTAAATTTGACAAGTTTTGAAGTATATCATAATATATTTTTCACGAAAATCACTTCACAGCTTCAAGTAAACTGTCACTTCTCGATTATTAATTTTAGCCAAAAGCTAATATGTTGTTCCCCTTGATATAGAAATTTCAAATACTAAAATTGAAAAGTTTTGGATTATATTTTAATATAGTTTTTCATTAAAAACTGTTATGGGCTTCAAGTAAACAGTCACTTCCGGTTATCCGATTCTACCCAAAATCTAATCAACTCTATATGAATGCAAAAAGCTTAAATACGGAAAATACAAAAATTTGGAAGTTTGTTATAAGAGTTATCGTGGACGAAAAAATCGTCAAACACACACACACATACATACACACGCACACAAGCGCGCTCACACACTCACACACACATACACACACGCACATACACACGCACACACGCACATTTGCACACAGGCACACATGCACACATGCTCACATGCGCACATGCACATATGCACACATGCATACATGCACACATGCACACATACACACATACGAGCGCGAGCTCACGCACTCGCGCACGCGCACGCACACACGCACACGCACACGCACACGCACACACACACGCGCGCGCGCGCACACACACACACACGCACACGCACACGCACACGCACACGCACACGCACACACACACAAACACAAACACAAACACAAACACACACACACAGACACACACACACAGACACACACACAGCAGACACAGACACAGACACACACACACAGACACACAGACACAGCCACACAGACACAGCCACACAGACACAGACACACACACGCACACGCACACACGCACATAGAGTTAATTCTTTCAAAACGAACTCTGACTGGTCGATTTGATACATTTATATTTTAAAAGTGGAAAAAAGCCTTAGGAATTGGGGAAAATAAGATTGAAATTTTGGAAAAAATTGGGAAAAATTTGCCTAAAAAATGCATTTTATTGTACTCTTAATTTATTTTCAATATAACACTAAATTCAAGTTCTACGTGGTTCAAAATATAAATCAACTCAATTTCAAATCTTAAAACTGCCAAAACAAAGTTTTATTTAAATATTTCTAAAATGACGCCCATTGTTTTCGCAATTTTTCTAAAACATCAAAACTTTTATTTGGTTATGAATCCGGCTAAAATTTACAGGAAACATATAAAATCAACTGAAAATCATTTATTTACACTTTTTTAATGAAAATATTTAATTAACAGCTGAAAAGTGTGGTTTCTACATTTTAACTATGCCCTGAAGCTGAAACATCTACAAAATTTAGAGTCGATATGTAAAACGGTGTAGATTTCCCTAGGCGTTATTTTTTCACTTTTATATATAAGATTTAAATTATTATTACAACTATACGTAAGAAAGAACAGGATAACGTATCTGACAGGAATTTCGGGAAATATGAGATAAGGAATCGGTTATATTAATCAAATTTGCCCAAATTATAAATTGTTCCATTTTCATTTTTAGCTGATATCCTTCTGTTTACCTCTTTTACGTGGGGCAGCGGACGGTAAAAGAAAAATAGAGACCATGCTAAAAATCATATATCGAGATTTAAGTAAATAAGCACGTTTTAACGTCCATGGATTTCGAATTCAATTTTTATGATGACGTGAGATGGACGCGTGGGTGATTTTTTGTTCACGATAACGCACACTCACAAAAGTAAAAATGTTATCACAACCAATCACGCACGACATTATATGTTTGATTCACGGTCACTCACTCAATTTATTTTTTACTCACGCCCGGCAAGTCCTGTCACGTACTTGTTTTTAAATTTAAGATATCTTTAGTAAAAACGGAGACAATTTTATGCACAATTTCGTATACTAGCAAAAAAATTCTACTGATGACATATGTATTAATAAAAAATATGAAAGTAAAATACATAATGAAATTAAAAAAATGGATTTAAAAAAATAAAAATTAGGAGTAAATATCATTCACGCCCGATCATTCACGATACATTTTTAGTCTCTCGCGTTCACGTCCAATCACGACGCAAAGTTTGAAATATATTCACGTTCACGTGGGTCACGTTGACCCACCGTGATCAGACAAAATTCACGGCCCTCCTCTGTGCGTGTACGTGCGTGTGTAACTGTTCGTATTCATATACTCGTGCGCGTATGATTTTGGATTTTGTCGATTCTAATGTAAATACATAGTATTGTTTAGCAAATTTTCATATTTTGTATATTTGGAAAGAACCCATTAAATTTGATATACTCGTATATTGAGTACCCGGAAATGGCACTTTCTTGAAGCTCTGAATAGCTTTTCTTATAAAAATACCTTAAAAATCACTTTTCACGATTTATGTTAATATATAAAGGTTATTTCACTTCTATAACTTTGCATTCATGCTTTTTTATATCATAGATAAATTTATAAAATAACTAATCCATTTTTTATAAATTTTGCAGCCTCTGTTTTCAATATAAACACAATATTTGGTCTGGCGCACATATGAAGTATTCAAGATTCAAAAGAATATCACTGTTAAAATATGAAATTCAGCATTGTTTCACTATGGAAGTTATTTGCAAAAATTTATTTCAGAAAAATTTGATTTTCAATATCCTGTGACTCTGGACGATATAGCTCGCTATTTATTAGCTATAGAAAAAAATATTTCAAATAGAAGTTTTAGGGAATATAGCCTATCCAAACAGCTGTTCCCGGTCTTGGGCCTCGCCATCTGATAGATTTCCCGTTAAGTAGCGCTGGTGTAGAATGCAGTTTTATATATAACCGAATAATCTTGTCAGTTTAAAATATATTTGAAGCACCACTTGAAATAGAAAGTATGTATGTTATCTTAAGCTGTGGTTTTGAAAACGTCGATATATCTTTCTTATACATTTGCGCGGTAAATTCGCGCCAGTATGAAGACTGTCAGACTGTCACTAGTTGTCGTCGTGTACTTTCACTCTTCACTATTTTCAGTCGACGACAATTTGAAAAATATTTCGCATTGGTTTGCGAGAGATTTTAGTTAATATGTACCTAATTTGTGTATTTCTTTTACTTTTACATCTGTTTCTTGAAATTTGACGTATACTTTGTGAAGGTCAATATAAAGATAACTGACTCGGTTGATTGTAAAATCTCGACTGCGTCTGTTATTTGCTTCATATCAGCCTTATGACGTTAATAACTATAACAGTACTCTATACTCAAACAATATATGCGTCAAAACAGCTACGGCCGTTATTTTTTATAACAGTACAAATTAAAAATCAAGTGTTTCTAAAAAAATTGCAGCATCATGAAGAGCTATCACCTCGCAATATGCCATAGAAAATATAATTTTCAGAAGATATTCTATGTTATGAAAAATACTGAACGTCACACGGCCGATATACAAATAACAGACACGGTTGATAGTAAAATCTCGGCTATCGCGTCGATTTTACAATATCCAACCTCATCTGTTATTTGCTTCCTATCAGCCTTATGACGTTAATAACTATATAATAAATTGTATTTTATTATTTATTTATGCTCGTCTAAAAAATAATGTTCGTAACTTGTATGAAATTGAAATATCTTAGCTCGTGTGTATTGACTTGGACTCCGCTACGCGTCGTGCGTTATTTTTCATAATTTGTTAGGAAAATAACTATTTTATTATTATTTGTATAAAACATCCATAAATAAAAAATATCTGACCTTTTGCAGCACAAAATATCTATAGTCTACTATTGAACTAAATCATTTCTGAGCCCAAAGTAGGCCTAAATTTCGACTTTTTTTTGGAGTATCTCGGGTAATAATAACGATAGATCAAAACTGTTTGCACATTCCAAGGCTAATTTTTTGAAACAAATTATTTAACAGGTGCCACAGAAATTTTCTGCCGACTTTTATTCTTGAGTTAAAGATAGTTTTCACTTATTTTCAAAATACCTCATAACTCGCTTATTGTGAGGGATACAGAAAAAATGTTAAATAATTTTTATACGGTTTTTAAAAGTAGAATAATGAATAAGGCCCGCTTTTACCACCTCTAGTTAAAATGACCCCTTAGTATTAACCAACGGTTATGTTGCAAAAATGTTAATTGTTCTAACCACCTTTGATTAAAACGAACTGTTCGCATCGCTTTTAACCTACAATTTAATTTACTACATTAACTAGAGGTGGTAGGATCTAGCCTAAAGGATTCGAATTAAAGTTTTTGACTGGGAAAATAGTCTCACATTTTTTCTTATTTTATAAGTTTCTCAATTATATTTTTCATTTGGTTTTTTTTAAACAAATTTATGTTTTACTCAAATTTAAAACAAAATAATGTAGAAATGCTATACATCTTTGAAATGCTTACAAAATAAAAAATCTGATGTGGACACCACACGACTTCCTTGTACCCAAGACCTACATGAAATATAAACCCAATTATAAAATTTCATGTAATTGAAGTAATTTACATTAACAATAATTTTATTTTTTTTGTACTTTTTTGTCCATAGCAAGCTTTATTACAAAAACCAAAAAGTATATAATTTACATATCTCGCTTATACAAAGGATTAATTTAATAATATTAGGTGTGCTAGACGCAGAATTTAATTTTCTAAAACTATTATTTGAGGCATTTATTTCTATAATCAAAATAAAACCATTTTATTCAAGAAAAACTGTTAACAACTTCAGGTAACATATCACTTCCGGTTAGCCTGTTTTATCCAAAATGTACTATGTTATTCCCATTGACATGAAAGTCTTATATACCAAACTTGAAAAGTTTTGGATTACATTATAAAATATTTTTTCATTAAAATCTATTATAGGCTTCAAGTAAAGTTCCACTTCTGGAAATTATGTAGTGACCAAAAAGGCAGGTGCATAATTAGATGTTATAGTAGTCCTAAATACAAAATTTAAAATTTCTACGGCGGCTTACCGTTTTTTTTTTAATTATGCGAGATACGTACGTACATACGTCACGACGAAATTAGTCAAAATCTGAAAACCGAAATTTTTCGCGATTGCAATACTTCCTTTACTATGTACAAGGAAGTAAAAAGAGATTATATTCGAAAATATTTGATTAAATTAAAATTAAAGTAGATAACCATCTTAACTTTGGTAATGAATATTATAACAACAAGGCGGAGAAGCCGAAGGCTACAATCCTACAACACAATAAAACAAAGGATATAAATAATAACACCTCGCCACTTGGTGTATATGTCGTAGGCACAATGCAAATTCAGGCGTTTGATAAAATGCCTAGGCATTTTACAAAAAACCGGCAAAATGTGTTCTTTAGGACTTTATTGCGTTATGACTAGATAATTTTAGGCAATTTGTCAAAATGCCGGCATAACATGAGTGAAAGAAAACGTATCTCATTTTGCCTGCTTATTTTCAGGCATTTTACAATTTTCCTGTTACATCCTAGTCATAATAAGAAATAACAAATAGACTTATTAACTACAGTTTTATTTCGAAACAAATAAACAAGCATTTCTAAAATTAAAAGAATACGTAAGTGCATAGATACCTAAACAAACATTGAGTATAATCTAAAGTACACATCAAACAAATAAAAGAAAATATAATTTAAATTCTCAAAATTAAGTAAAATTTTCAAATGCGCTACATAAAAATACGTAAGTGCATAAACAGTAAATAAACATTAACTATAATCTAAAGTACACATCAAACTAATAAAACAAAATATAATTAAAATCTCAAAATAAAGTTGTAATAGTTTGTCGAACAGCACTTTTGCTTCTAAGTCAACCGTATCATTTGTTACTTGCATAATATCATCGCGATTATCACCCATTGTTCACTAATAATACACCTAACGAACTTTAAAACAATCTTACTTTTTTGAGGTTATGTTCTTGTTGACGTGCAAATGTGAAATTACCGCGTTCGTGTGTTTTGACTAACTCATATTCGACAAATTGTAAAATGCCTGAAAATAAGCAGGCAAAATGAGATACGTTTTCTTTCACTTATGTTATGCCGGCATTTTGACAAATTGCCTAAAATTATCTTGTCATAACGCAATAAAGTCCTAAAGAACACATTTTGCCGGCTTTTTGTAAAATGCCTAGGCATTTTATCAAACGCCTGAATTTGCATTGTGCCTACGACATATACATCCATTGTAAATGGGCCACCATTACTATCTCGAGAACTATAAGACAATTTCAATTTTACAAGAAAAATTATTTTTTTCAAGCAGTGGTTCTCAAAATACGGTACCTATCTTTTTACCTCCCCGCTACCCTTGGTAAGGGAGGTATAGGGATCGTGCTAAAAATCGCATATCGACATTTTGGTAAATGACCACGTTTTAAGGTCCCTAGAATCCAATTTTAACATTTTCACGATGATGTCTTTGTGTACGTGTGTATGTATGTGTGTGTGTGGATCCTCCACTCTAACTCAAATACTATAATTCAGAAAATTTTGAAACCTTGTATTTCGAACTTTTTCTGTAATGGAAAGAGCCCATTAGATTTTGGTGACAATCGGATAACCGGAAATGGCACTTTACTAGAAGCTCAAAATTGTTTTTCTTCGAAAAATACCTTTAAATGTAATTTTTTGGAGACTAATGTTATTATAAAAATTAAAGATTATTAAATTTTATATAGATTTGCATTAATACTTTTTCTATATATTTTATGGATAAACGCAGTTTTTCAAATGTATGTAATTGACAGATAAATGTCGCTATCAAAGAACTAATCATTTCAAAATAATATTAGTAACGTTTTAAAAAGGAAATAGAGCAATAGAAAAGGAATTCAATACAGTTTCCAGCATAAGTAAATATGTAGGTATGTATTTAGATTAATAAAAATTAATGATTCACAAAAATGTTTAATAGAATCCTAATTTTTGGATTAATGAATTCTATTCTATCCCGATATTTAAAATTTAATCTTCATTTTATTATAGCTCCGGTGGCTCTGGGTTCGAATCCCTCTAGGGCATGGATTTGTGTGAATGTGAACCCACTCTGTAATTTGGATTTAATTCTGTTGAGGAGTTTAAAAAACAGGTAGTTACTTGGAATGGGTGAATTTAGCGACGCGTCGCTCAGCGACGCGGCAGTGTGTGTCTACCGTTACATAATAAATAAAAAAAGATTAGGTACCCAAATTTGTGATGTATGGGATCAAATTAGATAGCAGTATACATATATTAGCTAATTATTTTAATAAACTATGAAATAATTTACAACACCCCTACTAGTTAGCCAACAATTCTAATGTACAGGGGTGGTTAACAGACCCCTAACTACCTTATTAAATTAATTTTGAAGTTTTACAAATAAATAATTTTTAATAAACAATAATTTCATCTGCTGAGATTACGTTTTTGACAATTAAGGGTAATTTACAACACCCCTACGGGTTAGCCAGCAATTCTAATGTACAGGGGTGGTTAACAGGACCCCTTACTATCTTATCAAATTAATTATGAAGTGTTACAAATAAACAATTTTTAATAATAAATTATTTCATCTGTTGAGATTACGTTTTTGACAATGAAGGGTAATTTACAACACCCCTACGGGTTAGCCAGCAATACTAATGTACAGGGGTGGTTAACAGGACCCCTAACTACCTTATTAAATTAACTTTGAAGTGTTACAAATAAACAATTTTTAATAAACAATAATTTCATCTGCTGAGATTGCGTTTTTGACAATTAAGGGTAATTTACAACACCCCTACGGGTTAGCCAGCAATTCTAATGTACAGGGGTGGTTAACAGGACCCTTAACTACCTTATTAAATTAATTTTGAAGTGTTACAAATAAACAATTTGTAATAAACAATAATTTCATCTGCTGAGATTACGTTTTTAACAATTAAGGGTAATTTACAACACCCCTACGGGTTAGCCAGCAATTCTAATGTACAGGGGTGGTTAACAGGACCCCTAACTATCTTATCGAATTAATTTTGAAGTGTTACAAATAAACAATTTTTAATAATAAATTATTTCATCTGTTGAGATTACGTTTTTGACAATGAAGGGTAATTACACCCCTACGGGTTAGCCAGCAATTCTAATGTATAGGGGTGGTTAACAGGACCCCTAACTATCTTATTAAATTAATTTTGAAGTGGTACAAATAAACAATTTTTAATAATAAATTATTTCATCTGTTGAGATTACGTTTTTGACAATGAAGGGTAATTACACCCCTACGGGTTAGCCAGCAATTCTAATGTATAGGGGTGGTTAACAGGACCCCTAACTATCTTATCAAATTAATTTTGAAGTGTTACAAATAAACAATTTTTAATAATAAATTATTTCATCTGTTGAGATTACGTTTTTGACAATGAAGGGTAATTAACAACACCCCTACGGGTTAGCCAGCAATTCTAATGTATAGGGGTGGTTAACAGGACCCCTAACTATCTTATCAAATTAATTTTGAAGTGTTACAAATAAACAATTTTTAATAATAAATTATTTCATCTGTTGAGATTACGTTTTTGACAATGAAGGGTAATTTACAACACCCCTACGGGTTAGCCAGCAATTCTAATGTACAGGGGTGGTTAACAGGACCCCTAACTATCTTATCAAATTAATTTTGAAGTGTTACAAATAAACAATTTTTAATAATAAATTATTTCATCTGTTGAGATTACGTTTTTGACAATGAAGGGTAATTTACAACACCCCTACGGGTTAGCCAGCAATTCTAATGTACAGGGGTGGTTAACAGGACCCCTAACTATCTTATCGAATTAATTTTGAAGTGTTACAAATAAACAATTTTTAATAATAAATTATTTCATCTGTTGAGATTACGTTTTTGACAATGAAGGGTAATTAACAACACCCCTACGGGTTAGCCAGCAATTCTATTGTATAGGGGTGGTTAACAGGATTCGTAACTATCTTATCAAATTAATTTTGAAGTGTTACAAATAAACAATTTTTGATAATAAATTATTTCATCTGTTGAGAATACGTTTTTGACAATGAAGGGTAATTACACCCCTACGGGTTAGCCAGCAATTCTAATGTATAGGGGTGGTTAACAGGACCCCTAACTATCTTATCAAATTAATTTTGAAGTGTTACAAATAAACAATTTTTAATAATAAATTATTTCATCTGTTGAGATTACGTTTTTGACAATGAAGGGTAATTAACAACACCCCTACGGGTTAGCCAGCAATTCTAATGTATAGGGGTGGTTAACAGGACCCCTAACTATCTTATCAAATTAATTTTGAAGTGTTACAAATAAACAATTTTTAATAATAAATTATTTCATCTGTTGAGATTACGTTTTTGACAATGAAGGGTAATTTACAACACCCCTACGGGTTAGCCAGCAATTCTAATGTACAGGGGTGGTTAACAGGACCCCTAACTATCTTATCAAATTAATTTTGAAGTGTTACAAATAAACAATTTTTAATAATAAATTATTTCATCTGTTGAGATTACGTTTTTGACAATGAAGGGTAATTTACAACACCCCTACGGGTTAGCCAGCAATTCTAATGTACAGGGGTGGTTAACAGGACCCCTAACTATCTTATCAAATTAATTTTGAAGTGTCACAAATAAACAATTTTTAATAATAAATTATTTCATCTGTTGAGATTACGTTTTTGACAATGAAGGGTAATTAACAACACCCCTACGGGTTAGCCAGCAATTCTATTGTATAGGGGTGGTTAACAGGATCCGTAACTATCTTATCAAATTAATTTTGAAGTGTTACAAATAAACAATTTTTGATAATAAATTATTTCATCTGTTGAGATTACGTTTTTGACAATGAAGAGTAATTACACCCCTACGGGTTAGCCAGCAATTCTAATGTATAGGGGTGGTTAACAGGACCCGTAACTATCTTATCAAATTAATTTTGAAGTGGTACAAATAAACAATTTTTAATAATAAATTATTTCATCTGTTGAGATTACGTTTTTGACAGTGAAGGGTAATTACACCCCTACGGGTTAGCCAGCAATTCTAATGTATAGGGGTGGTTAACAAGACCCGTAACTATCTTATCAAATTAATTTTGAAGTGGTACAAATAAACAATTTTTAATAATAAATTATTTCATCTGTTGAGATTACGTTTTTGACAGTGAAGGGTAATTACACCCCTACGGGTTAGCCAGCAATTCTAATGTATAGGGGTGGTTAACAGGACCCCTAACTATCTTATCAAATTAATTTTGAAGTGTTACAAATAAACAATTTTTAATAATAAATTATTTCATCTGTTGAGATTACGTTTTTGACAATGAAGGGTAATTAACAACACCCCTACGGGTTAGCCAGCAATTCTATTGTATAGGGGTGGTTAACAGGATCCGTAACTATCTTATCAAATTAATTTTGAAGTGTTACAAATAAACAATTTTTGATAATAAATTATTTCATCTGTTGAGATTACGTTTTTGACAATGAAGGGTAATTACACCCCTACGGGTTAGCCAGCAATTCTAATGTATAGGGGTGGTTAACAGGACCCGTAACTATCTTATCAAATTAATTTTGAAGTGGTACAAATAAACAATTTTTAATAATAAATTATTTCATCTGTTGAGATTACGTTTTTGACAGTGAAGGGTAATTACACCCCTACGGGTTAGCCAGCAATTCTAATGTATAGGGGTGGTTAACAGGACCCCTAACTATCTTATCAAATTAATTTTGAAGTGTTACAAATAAACAATTTTTAATAATAAATTATTTCATCTGTTGAGATTACGTTTTTGACAATGAAGGGTAATTTACAACACCCCTACGGGTTAGCCAGCAATTCTATTGTATAGGGGTGGTTAACAGGATCCGTAACTATCTTATCAAATTAATTTTGAAGTGGTACAAATAAACAATTTTTAATAATAAATTATTTCATCTGTTGAGATTACGTTTTTGACAGTGAAGGGTAATTACACCCCTACGGGTTAGCCAGCAATTCTAATGTATAGGGGTGGTTAACAGGACCCCTAACTATCTTATCAAATTAATTTTGAAGTGTTACAAATAAACAATTTTTAATAATAAATTATTTCATCTGTTGAGATTACGTTTTTGACAATGAAGGGTAATTAACAACACCCCTACGGGTTAGCCAGCAATTCTATTGTATAGGGGTGGTTAACAGGATCCGTAACTATCTTATCAAATTAATTTTGAAGTGTTACAAATAAACAATTTTTGATAATAAATTATTTCATCTGTTGAGATTACGTTTTTGACAATGAAGGGTAATTACACCCCTACGGGTTAGCCAGCAATTCTAATGTATAGGGGTGGTTAACAGGACCCGTAACTATCTTATCAAATTAATTTTGAAGTGGTACAAATAAACAATTTTTAATAATAAATTATTTCATCTGTTGAGATTACGTTTTTGACAGTGAAGGGTAATTACACCCCTACGGGTTAGCCAGCAATTCTAATGTATAGGGGTGGTTAACAGGACCCCTAACTATCTTATCAAATTAATTTTGAAGTGTTACAAATAAACAATTTTTAATAATAAATTATTTCATCTGTTGAGATTACGTTTTTGACAATGAAGGGTAATTTACAACACCCCTACGGGTTAGCCAGCAATTCTAATGTATAGGGGTGGTTAACAGGACCCCTAACTATCTTATCAAATTAATTTTGAAGTGTTACAAATAAACAATTTTTAATAATAAATTATTTCATCTGTTGAGATTACGTTTTTGACAATGAAGGGTAATTTACAACACCCCTACGGGTTAGCCAGCAATTCTAATGTATAGGGGTGGTTAACAGGACCCCTAACTATCTTATCAAATTAATTTTGAAGTGTTACAAATAAACAATTTTTAATAATAAATTATTTCATCTGTTGAGATTACGTTTTTGACAATGAAGGGTAATTTACAACACCCCTACGGGTTAGCCAGCAATTCTAATGTACAGGGGTGGTTAAAAGGACCCCTAACTATCTTATCAAATTAATTTTGAAGTGTTACAAATAAACAATTTTTAATAATAAATTATTTCATCTGTTGAGATTACGTTTTTGACAATGAAGGGTAATTTACAACACCCCTACGGGTTAGCCAGCAATTCTAATGTACAGGGGTGGTTAACAGGACCCCTAACTATCTTATCAAATTAATTTTGAAGTGTTACAAATAAACAATTTTTAATAATAAATTATTTCATCTGTTGAGATTACGTTTTTGACAATGAAGGGTAATTAACAACACCCCTACGGGTTAGCCAGCAATTCTATTGTATAGGGGTGGTTAACAGGATCCGTAACTATCTTATCAAATTAATTTTGAAGTGTTACAAATAAACAATTTTTAATAATAAATTATTTCATCTGTTGAGATTACGTTTTTGACAATGAAGGGTAATTTACAACACCCCTACGGGTTAGCCAGCAATTCTAATGTATAGGGGTGGTTAACAGGACCCCTAACTATCTTATCAAATTAATTTTGAAGTGTTACAAATAAACAATTTTTGATAATAAATTATTTCATCTGTTGAGATTACGTTTTTGACAATGAAGGGTAATTACACCCCTACGGGTTAGCCAGCAATTCTAATGTATAGGGGTGGTTAACAGGACCCGTAACTATCTTATCAAATTAATTTTGAAGTGTTACAAATAAACAATTTTTAATAATAAATTATTTCATCTGTTGAGATTACGTTTTTGACAATGAAGGGTAATTTACAACACCCCTACGGGTTAGCCAGCAATTCTAATGTATAGGGGTGGTTAACAGGACCCCTAACTATCTTATCAAATTAATTTTGAAGTGTTACAAATAAACAATTTTTAATAATAAATTATTTCATCTGTTGAGATTACGTTTTTGACAATGAAGGGTAATTTACAACACCCCTACGGGTTAGCCAGCAATTCTAATGTACAGGGGTGGTTAAAAGGACCCCTAACTATCTTATCAAATTAATTTTGAAGTGTTACAAATAAACAATTTTTAATAATAAATTATTTCATCTGTTGAGATTACGTTTTTGACAATGAAGGGTAATTTACAACACCCCTACGGGTTAGCCAGCAATTCTAATGTACAGGGGTGGTTAACAGGACCCCTAACTATCTTATCAAATTAATTTTGAAGTGTTACAAATAAACAATTTTTAATAATAAATTATTTCATCTGTTGAGATTACGTTTTTGACAATGAAGGGTAATTAACAACACCCCTACGGGTTAGCCAGCAATTCTATTGTATAGGGGTGGTTAACAGGATCCGTAACTATCTTATCAAATTAATTTTGAAGTGTTACAAATAAACAATTTTTAATAATAAATTATTTCATCTGTTGAGATTACGTTTTTGACAATGAAGGGTAATTTACAACACCCCTACGGGTTAGCCAGCAATTCTAATGTATAGGGGTGGTTAACAGGACCCCTAACTATCTTATCAAATTAATTTTGAAGTGTTACAAATAAACAATTTTTGATAATAAATTATTTCATCTGTTGAGATTACGTTTTTGACAATGAAGGGTAATTACACCCCTACGGGTTAGCCAGCAATTCTAATGTATAGGGGTGGTTAACAGGACCCGTAACTATCTTATCAAATTAATTTTGAAGTGTTACAAATAAACAATTTTTAATAATAAATTATTTCATCTGTTGAGATTACGTTTTTGACAATGAAGTGTAATTTACAACACCCCTACGGGTTAGCCAGCAATTCTAATGTACAGGGGTGGTTAACAGGACCCCTAACTATCTTATCAAATTAATTTTGAAGTGTTACAAATAAACAATTTTTAATAATAAATTATTTCATCTGTTGAGATTACGTTTTTGACAATGAAGGGTAATTTACAACACCCCTACGGGTTAGCCAGCAATTCTAATGTATAGGGGTGGTTAACAGGACCCCTAACTATCTTATCAAATTAATTTTGAAGTGTTACAAATAAACAATTTTTAATAATAAATTATTTCATCTGTTGAGATTACGTTTTTGACAATGAAGGGTAATTAACAACACCCCTACGGGTTAGCCAGCAATTCTAATGTATAGGGGTGGTTAACAGGACCCCTAACTATCTTATCAAATTAATTTTGAAGTGTTACAAATAAACAATTTTTAATAATAAATTATTTCATCTGTTGAGATTACGTTTTTGACAATGAAGGGTAATTTACAACACCCCTACGGGTTAGCCAGCAATTCTAATGTACAGGGGTGGTTAACAGGACCCCTAACTATCTTATCAAATTAATTTTGAAGTGTTACAAATAAACAATTTTTAATAATAAATTATTTCATCTGTTGAGATTACGTTTTTGACAATGAAGGGTAATTAACAACACCCCTACGGGTTAGCCAGCAGTTCTATTGTACAGGGGTGGTTAACAGGACCCCTAACTATCTTATCAAATTAATTTTGAAGTGTTACAAATAAACAATTTTTAATAATAAATTATTTCATCTGTTGAGATTACGTTTTTGACAATGAAGGGTAATTAACAACACCCCTACGGGTTAGCCAGCAATTCTATTGTATAGGGGTGGTTAACAGGATCCGTAACTATCTTATCAAATTAATTTTGAAGTGTTACAAATAAACAATTTTTGATAATAAATTATTTCATCTGTTGAGATTACGTTTTTGACAATGAAGGGTAATTACACCCCTACGGGTTAGCCAGCAATTCTAATGTATAGGGGTGGTTAACAGGACCCGTAACTATCTTATCAAATTAATTTTGAAGTGGTACAAATAAACAATTTTTAATAATAAATTATTTCATCTGTTGAGATTACGTTTTTGACAATGAAGGGTAATTACACCCCTACGGGTTAGCCAGCAATTCTAATGTATAGGGGTGGTTAACAGGACCCGTAACTATCTTATCAAATTAATTTTGAAGTGGTACAAATAAACAATTTTTAATAATAAATTATTTCATCTGTTGAGATTACGTTTTTGACAGTGAAGGGTAATTACACCCCTACGGGTTAGCCAGCAATTCTAATGTATAGGGCTGGTTAACAGGACCCCTAACTATCTTATCAAATTAATTTTGAAGTGTTACAAATAAACAATTTTTAATAATAAATTATTTCATCTGTTGAGATTACGTTTTTGACAATGAAGGGTAATTAACAACACCCCTACGGGTTAGCCAGCAATTCTATTGTATAGGGGTGGTTAACAGGATCCGTAACTATCTTATCAAATTAATTTTGAAGTGTTACAAATAAACAATTTTTGATAATAAATTATTTCATCTGTTGAGATTACGTTTTTGACAATGAAGGGTAATTACACCCCTACGGGTTAGCCAGCAATTCTAATGTATAGGGGTGGTTAACAGGACCCGTAACTATCTTATCAAATTAATTTTGAAGTGGTACAAATAAACAATTTTTAATAATAAATTATTTCATCTGTTGAGATTACGTTTTTGACAATGAAGGGTAATTACACCCCTACGGGTTAGCCAGCAATTCTAATGTATAGGGGTGGTTAACAGGACCCGTAACTATCTTATCAAATTAATTTTGAAGTGGTACAAATAAACAATTTTTAATAATAAATTATTTCATCTGTTGAGATTACGTTTTTGACAGTGAAGGGTAATTACACCCCTACGGGTTAGCCAGCAATTCTAATGTATAGGGGTGGTTAACAGGACCCCTAACTATCTTATCAAATTAATTTTGAAGTGTTACAAATAAAGAATTTTTAATAATAAATTATTTCATCTGTTGAGATTACGTTTTTGACAATGAAGGGTAATTAACAACACCCCTACGGGTTAGCCAGCAATTCTATTGTATAGGGGTGGTTAACAGGATCAGTAACTATCTTATCAAATTAATTTTGAAGTGTTACAAATAAACAATTTTTGATAATAAATTATTTCATCTGTTGAGATTACGTTTTTGACAATGAAGGGTAATTACACCCCTACGGGTTAGCCAGCAATTCTAATGTATAGGGGTGGTTAACAGGACCCGTAACTATCTTATCAAATTAATTTTGAAGTGGTACAAATAAACAATTTTTAATAATAAATTATTTCATCTGTTGAGATTACGTTTTTGACAATGAAGGGTAATTACACCCCTACGGGTTAGCCAGCAATTCTAATGTATAGGGGTGGTTAACAGGACCCGTAACTATCTTATCAAATTAATTTTGAAGTGTTACAAATAAACAATTTTTAATAATAAATTATTTCATCTGTTGAGATTACGTTTTTGACAGTGAAGGGTAATTACACCCCTACGGGTTAGCCAGCAATTCTAATGTATAGGGGTGGTTAACAGGACCCCTAACTATCTTATCAAATTAATTTTGAAGTGTTACAAATAAACAATTTTTAATAATAAATTATTTCATCTGTTGAGATTACGTTTTTGACAATGAAGGGTAATTAACAACACCCCTACGGGTTAGCCAGCAATTCTATTGTATAGGGGTGGTTAACAGGATCCGTAACTATCTTATCAAATTAATTTTGAAGTGTTACAAATAAACAATTTTTGATAATAAATTATTTCATCTGTTGAGATTACGTTTTTGACAATGAAGGGTAATTACACCCCTACGGGTTAGCCAGCAATTCTAATGTATAGGGGTGGTTAACAGGACCCGTAACTATCTTATCAAATTAATTTTGAAGTGGTACAAATAAACAATTTTTAATAATAAATTATTTCATCTGTTGAGATTACGTTTTTGACAGTGAAGGGTAATTACACCCCTACGGGTTAGCCAGCAATTCTAATGTATAGGGGTGGTTAACAGGACCCCTAACTATCTTATCAAATTAATTTTGAAGTGTTACAAATAAACAATTTTTAATAATAAATTATTTCATCTGTTGAGATTACGTTTTTGACAATGAAGGGTAATTAACAACACCCCTACGGGTTAGCCAGCAATTCTATTGTATAGGGGTGGTTAACAGGATCCGTAACTATCTTATCAAATTAATTTTGAAGTGTTACAAATAAACAATTTTTGATAATAAATTATTTCATCTGTTGAGATTACGTTTTTGACAATGAAGGGTAATTACACCCCTACGGGTTAGCCAGCAATTCTAATGTATAGGGGTGGTTAACAGGACCCGTAACTATCTTATCAAATTAATTTTGAAGTGGTACAAATAAACAATTTTTAATAATAAATTATTTCATCTGTTGAGATTACGTTTTTGACAGTGAAGGGTAATTACACCCCTACGGGTTAGCCAGCAATTCTAATGTATAGGGGTGGTTAACAGGACCCCTAACTATCTTATCAAATTAATTTTGAAGTGTTACAAATAAACAATTTTTAATAATAAATTATTTCATCTGTTGAGATTACGTTTTTGACAATGAAGGGTAATTAACAACACCCCTACGGGTTAGCCAGCAATTCTATTGTATAGGGGTGGTTAACAGGATCCGTAACTATCTTATCAAATTAATTTTGAAGTGTTACAAATAAACAATTTTTGATAATAAATTATTTCATCTGTTGAGATTACGTTTTTGACAATGAAGGGTAATTACACCCCTACGGGTTTGCCAGCAATTCTAATGTATAGGGGTGGTTAACAGGACCCGTAACTATCTTATCAAATTAATTTTGAAGTGGTACAAATAAACAATTTTTAATAATAAATTATTTCATCTGTTGAGATTACGTTTTTGACAGTGAAGGGTAATTACACCCCTACGGGTTAGCCAGCAATTCTAATGTATAGGGGTGGTTAACAGGACCCCTAACTATCTTATCAAATTAATTTTGAAGTGTTACAAATAAACAATTTTTAATAATAAATTATTTCATCTGTTGAGATTACGTTTTTGACAATGAAGGGTAATTAACAACACCCCTACGGGTTAGCCAGCAATTCTATTGTATAGGGGTGGTTAACAGGATCCGTAACTATCTTATCAAATTAATTTTGAAGTGTTACAAATAAACAATTTTTGATAATAAATTATTTCATCTGTTGAGATTACGTTTTTGACAATGAAGGTAATTACACCCCTACGGGTTAGCCAGCAATTCTAATGTATAGGGGTGGTTAACAGGACCCGTAACTATCTTATCAAATTAATTTTGAAGTGGTACAAATAAACAATTTTTAATAATAAATTATTTCATCTGTTGAGATTACGTTTTTGACAGTGAAGGGTAATTACACCCCTACGGGTTAGCCAGCAATTCTAATGTATAGGGGTGGTTAACAGGACCCCTAACTATCTTATCAAATTAATTTTGAAGTGTTACAAATAAACAATTTTTAATAATAAATTATTTCATCTGTTGAGATTACGTTTTTGACAATGAAGGGTAATTAACAACACCCCTACGGGTTAGCCAGCAATTCTATTGTATAGGTGTGGTTAACAGGATCCGTAACTATCTTATCAAATTAATTTTGAAGTGTTACAAATAAACAATTTTTGATAATAAATTATTTCATCTGTTGAGATTACGTTTTTGACAATGAAGGGTAATTACACCCCTACGGGTTAGCCAGCAATTCTAATGTATAGGGGTGGTTAACAGGACCCGTAACAATCTTATCAAATTAATTTTGAAGTGGTACAACTAAACAATTTTTAATAATAAATTATTTCATCTGTTGAGATTACTTTTTTGACAATGAAGGGTAATTACACCCCTACGGGTTAGCCAGCAATTCTAATGTATAGGGGTGGTTAACAGGACCCCTAACTATCTTATCAAATTAATTTTGAAGTGTTACAAATAAACAATTTTTAATAATAAATTATTTCATCTGTTGAGATTACGTTTTTGACAATGAAGGGTAATTTACAACACCCCTACGGGTTAGCCAGCAATTCTAATGTATAGGGGTGGTTAACAGGATCCGTAACTATCTTATCAAATTAATTTTGAAGTGGTACAAATAAACAATTTTTAATAATAAATTATTTCATCTGTTGAGATTACGTTTTTGACAGTGAAGGGTAATTACACCCCTACGGGTTAGCCAGCAATTCTAATGTATAGGGGTGGTTAACAGGACCCATAACTATCTTATCAAATTAATTTTGAAGTGTTACAAATAAACAATTTTTAATAATAAATTATTTCATCTGTTGAGATTACGTTTTTGACAATGAAGGGTAATTTACAACACCCCTACGGGTTAGCCAGCAATTTTAATGTATAGGGGTGGTTAACAGGACCCGCAACTATCTTATCAAATTAATTTTGAAGTGGTACAAATAAACAATTTTTAATAATAAATTATTTCATCTGTTGAGATTACGTTTTTGACAGTGAAGGGTAATTACACCCCTACGGGTTAGCCAGCAATTCTAATGTATAGGGGTGGTTAACAGGACCCCTAACTATCTTATCAAATTAATTTTGAAGTGTTACAAATAAACAATTTTTAATAATAAATTATTTCATCTGTTGAGATTACGTTTTTGACAATGAAGGGTAATTTACAACACCCCTACGGGTTAGCCAGCAATTCTAATGTATAGGGGTGGTTAACAGGACCCCTAACTATCTTATCAAATTAATTTTGAAGTGTTACAAATAAACAATTTTTAATAATAAATTATTTCATCTGTTGAGATTACGTTTTTGACAATGAAGTGTAATTAACAACACCCCTACGGGTTAGCCAGCAATTCTATTGTATAGGGGTGGTTAACAGGATCCGTAACTATCTTATCAAATTAATTTTGAAGTGTTACAAATAAACAATTTTTGATAATAAATTATTTCATCCGTTGAGATTACGTTTTTGACAATGAAGGGTAATTACACCCCTACGGGTTAGCCAGCAATTCTAATGTATAGGGGTGGTTAACAGGACCCGTAACTATCTTATCACATTAATTTTGAAGTGGTACAAATAAACAATTTTTAATAATAAATTATTTCATCTGTTGAGATTACGTTTTTGACAGTGAAGGGTAATTACACCCCTACGGGTTAGCCAGCAATTCTAATGTATAGGGGTGGTTAACAGGACCCCTAACTATCTTATCAAATTAATTTTGAAGTGTTACAAATAAACAATTTTTAATAATAAATTATTTCATCTGTTGAGATTACGTTTTTGACAATGAAGGGTAATTAACAACACCCCTACGGGTTAGCCAGCAATTCTAATGTACAGGGGTGGTTAACAGGACCCCTAGCTATCTTATCAAATTAATTTTGAAGTGTTACAAATAAACAATTTTTAATAATAAATTATTTCATCTGTTGAGATTACGTTTTTGACAATGAAGGGTAATTTACAACACCCCTACGGGTTAGCCAGCAATTCTAATGTACAGGGGTGGTTAACAGGACCCCTAACTATCTTATCAAATTAATTTTGAAGTGTTACAAATAAACAATTTTTAATAATGAATTATTTCATCTGTTGAGATTACGTTTTTGACAATGAAGGGTAATTTACAACACCCCTACGGGTTAGCCAGCAATTCTAATGTACAGGGGTGGTTAACAGGACCCCTAACTATCTTATCAAATTAATTTTGAAGTGTTACAAATAAATAATTTTTAATAATAAATTATTTCATCTGTTGAGATTACGTTTTTGACAATTAAGGGTAATTTACAACACCCCTACGGGTTAGCCAGCAATTCTAATGTACAGGGCTGGTTAACAGGACCCCTAACTATCTTATCAAATTAATTTTGAAGTGTTACAAATAAACAATTTTTAATAATAAATTATTTCATCTGTTGAGATTACGTTTTTGACAATGAAGGGTAATTTACAACACCCCTACGGGTTAGCCAGCAATTCTAATGTACAGGGGTGGTTAACAGGACCCCTAACTATCTTATCAAATTAATTTTGAAGTGTTACAAATAAACAATTTTTAATAATAAATTATTTCATCTGTTGAGATTACGTTTTTGACAATTAAGGTTAATTTACAACACCCCTACGGGTTAGCCAGCAATTCTAATGTACAGGGGTGGTTAACAGGACCCCTAACTATCTTATCAAATTAATTTTGAAGTGTTACAAATAAACAATTTTTAATAATAAATTATTTCATCTGTTGAGATTACGTTTTTGACAATTAAGGGTAATTTACAACACCCCTACGGGTTAGCCAGCAATTCTAATGTACAGGGGTGGTTAACAGGACCCCTAACTATCTTATCAAATTAATTTTGAAGTGTTACAAATAAACAATTTTTAATAATAAATTATTTCATCTGTTGAGATTACGTTTTTGACAATTAAGGGTAATTTACAACACCCCTACGGGTTAGCCAGCAAATTTAATGTACAGGGGTGGTTAACAGGACCCCTAACTATCTTATCAAATTAATTTTGAAGTGTTACAAATAAACAATTTTTAATAATAAATTATTTCATCTGTTGAGATTACGTTTTTGACAATGAAGGGTAATTTACAACACCCCTACGGGTTAGCCAGCAATTCTAATGTACAGGGGTGGTTAACAGGACCCCTAACTATCTTATTAAATTAATTTTGAAGTGTTACAAATAAACAATTTTTAATAATAAATTATTTCATCTGTTGAGATTGCGTTTTTGACAATTAAGGGTAATTTACAACACCCCTACGGGTTAGCCAGCAATTCTAATGTACAGGGGTGGTTAACAGGACCCCTAACTATCTTATCAAATTAATTTTGAAGTGTTACAAATAAACAATTTTTAATAATAAATTATTTCATCTGTTGAGATTACGTTTTTGACAATTAAGGGTAATTTACAACACCCCTACGGGTTAGCCAGCAATTCTAATGTACAGGGGTGGTTAACAGGACCCCTAACTATCTTATCAAATTAATTTTGAAGTGTTACAAATAAACAATTTTTAATAATAAATTATTTCATCTGTTGAGATTACGTTTTTGACAATTAAGGGTAATTTACAACACCCCTACGGGTTAGCCAGCAATTCTAATGTCTACGGGTGGTTAACAGGACCCGTAACTATCTTATCAAATTAATTTTGAAGTGGTACAAATAAACAATTTTTAATAATAAATTATTTCATCTGTTGAGATTACGTTTTTGACAATTAAGGGTAATTTACAACACCCCTACGGGTTAGCCAGCAATTCTAATGTACAGGGGTGGTTAACAGGACCCCTAACTATCTTATCAAATTAATTTTGAAGTGTTACAAATAAACAATTTTTAATAATAAATTATTTCATCTGTTGAGATTACGTTTTTGACAATTAAGGGTAATTTACAACACCCCTACGGGTTAGCCAGCAATTCTAATGTATACGGGTGGTTAACAGGACCCGTAACTATCTTATCAAATTAATTTTGAAGTAGTACAAATAAACAATTTTTAATAATAAATTATTTCATCTGTTGAGATTACGTTTTTGACAATTAAGGGTAATTTACAACACCCCTACGGGTTAGCCAGCAATTCTAATGTACAGGGGTGGTTAACAGGACCCCTAACTATCTTATCAAATTAATTTTGAAGTGTTACAAATAAACAATCTTTAATAAAAAATTATTTCATCTGCTAAGATTATGTTGCTGACAATCAAGGTTAATTGTCAGAATCGTAATCTCACCAAATGAAATAATTAATTATTAATAATTGTTTATCTGTAATATTTCAAAATTAATTTATTAAGGTAGTTAGGGGCCCTGTTAACCACCGCTGTACATTAGAATTGCTGGCTAACCCGTAGGGATGTTATAAATTGCCCTTCATTGTCAAAAAGGTAATCTCGGCAGATGAAATAATTGTTTATTATAAATAGTTTATTTGTAACAGTTCAAAATTAATTAGATAAGATAGTTAGGGGTCCTGTTAACCACCCCTGTACATTAGAATTGCTGGATAACCCGTAGGGGTGTTGTAAATTACCCTTCATTGTCAAAAATATAATCTCAGCAGATGAAATAATTTATTATTAAAAATTGTTTATTTGTAACACTTCAAAATTTATTTCATAAGATAGTTAGGGGTCCTGTTAACTACCTCAGTACATTAGAATTGCTGGCTAACCCGTAGGGGTGTTGTAAATTACCCTTCATTGTCAAAAAAGTAATCTCAACAGATGAAATAATTTATTATTAAAAATTGTTTATTTGTAACACTTCAAAATTAATTTGATAAGATAGTTACCGGTCCTGTTAACCACCCATGTACATTAGAATTACTGGCTAACCCGTAGGGGTGTTGTAAATTACCCTTCATTGTCAAAAACGTAATCTCAACAGCTGAAATAATTTATTATTAAAAATTGTTTATTTGTAACACTTCAAAATTAATTTCATAAGATAGTTAGGGGTCCTGTTAACCACCTCAGTACATTAGAATTGCTGGCTAACCCGTAGGGGTGTTGTAAATTACCCTTCATTGTCAAAAAAGTAATCTCAACAGATGAAATAATTTATTATTAAAAATTGTTTATTTGTAACACTTCAAAATTAATTTCATAAGATAGTTAGGGGTCCTGTTAACCACCCCAGTACATTAGAAGTGCTGGCTAACCCGTAGGGGTGTTGTAAATTACCCTTGATTGTCAAAAACTTAATCTCAGCAGATGAAATAATTTATTATCAAAAATTGTTTATTTGTAACACTTCAAAATTAATTTCATAAGATAGTTAGGGGTCCTGTTAACCACCCCCGTACATTAGAATTGCTGGCAAACCCGTAGGGGTGTTGTAAATTACCCTTCATTGTCAAAAACGTAATCTGAGCAGATGAAATTATTGTTTATTAAAAATTATTTGTTTGTAACACTTCAAAATTAATTTAATAAGGTAGTTAGGGGTCCTGTTAACCACCCCTGTACATTAGAATTGCTGGCTAACCCGTAGGGGTGTTGTAAATTACCCTTCATTGTCAAAAACGTAATCTCAACAGATGAAATAATTTATTATTAAAAATTGTTTATTTGTAACACTTCAAAATTAATTTGATAAGATAGTTACGGGACCTGTTAACCACTCTTGTACATTAGAATTGCTGGCTAACCCGTAGGGGTGTTGTAAATTACCCTTCATTGTCAAAAACGTAATCTCAGCAGATGAAATAATTTATTATTAAAAATTGTTTATTTGTAACACTTTAAAGTTAATTTGATAAGATAGTTAGGGGTCCTGTTAACCACCCCTGTACATTAGAATTGCTGGCTAACCCGTAGGGGTGTTGTAAATTACCCTTCATTGTCAAAAACGTAATCTGAGCAGATGAAATTATTGTTTATTAAAAATTATTTGTTTGTAACACTTCAAAATTAATTTAATAAGGTAGTTAGGGGTCCTGTTAACCACTCCTGTACATTAGAATTGCTGGCTAACTCGTAGGGGCGTTGTAAATTATTTAATAGTTTATTAAAATAATTAGCTAATATATGTATACTGCTATCTAATTTGATCCCATACATCACAAATTTGGGTACCTAATCTTTTTTATTGATGTTTGTACGCATTTTTATATTGCCGACAGTTTTGTGTAACGGTAGACACACACTGCCGCGTCGCTAACTTCACTCCTATTTACTTGGATTAGATTAGAGTATATTTTAAGAAATAAACTGTCAAAATTAGAGTAAAATTCGCTAATCCAAAAATAAGGATTAACTTATCTTTTTTGTGACTCGGGCGGGAGTTATTGTGTTGGCCACACCAGATTTTTTATTTTACATGAGATATTTTTATATCCTTATATAACGAACATTTTAGAAAAAATCATTTTAAATTTTATACTAATTTGATTATAATATGGCTATAATAAGAAATACATATTAATTTTATTTACAAAATATTTTTTTACTATTTTTGTAATTTGGTGGTCTGGATAAATCAATGAACCACATGTTCCAGATAATTTCCCATCATTAAATCGTAGACAGACAGAACACCGACCTCTTTCTACTGGCATTTGTAGGAAGGTTTTTGTTTCTTTATTATTTATAAATTCATGCATAAATTTTTAATTACGGCAACGTCATGCAAATATAATATATTAAAAGAAAATCAGCAAAAAAATAACCAGAGACATAACCCTAAAAATAACAATGTTATTAGAAAAAATAGTTATCTTGGGGTCAATTGTGACCTCAACTGTCTTGTTTGTC
Source organism: Harpalus rubripes (assembly GCA_963082715.1). Taxonomy (NCBI): domain Eukaryota; kingdom Metazoa; phylum Arthropoda; class Insecta; order Coleoptera; family Carabidae; genus Harpalus; species Harpalus rubripes. The sequence continues at coordinate 37,286,933 of OY720450.1, forward strand.
TTAGTTTTATTACGTTTTATATGGTTACAAGTTTCTATTTCATTAATATTTCTATATAAATGTCATCTGCATCACCCACGTCACGTCCAGTAAAATTTAAATTTTCAAGTAATATCTAAAATTTATATCTCACTTAAACAAAAAACTCAAAATTTTAGATTTGTAATACAAAATACGTGAAAGTTTCAGAAAAATAAAAAAAAATATTGTTTTGAAGTTCATCAGAAAATTGTAATTTTTTTACGCACCCCCCCCCTCTTCCCTGGAATCAATTAATTTACAATTAATATATTTTATTTTTACACTTGGAATTTATATTTCAGAATAATGAAATCTTTATTTATTAGCGAAAAATATTATTTTTTTTAGTAATTTTAATACACCAATATGTTAATTTAATTATATGACTGTTACCTGTTACATGTCAATGTCTTTTGATATTTCAATATGAAAAAAAATGATAAATTTAAACAATTGGCTAGAAATTACAATTTAAGTTCAATTTTTTGAACTTTTCTTAAAATTGACAGATGTAAAACAGACGTAACAAAGTTTAAACTTACTTAAATTTAGGATGAAAAGTTGAAACTGTTGTAATTAGGTATGTATTCCACTAAACAACAACACGACTACTAAAATTATCTGTGTTTATTTACCTTATCAAAAATATGTTTATCGAACGTTTGAATATACGGGAATCCCAGAAAATAACTTGATTACTTGCTACGGCCACGGCTACGAGTAAAAGTTGCAGGATATGCACAGCCAGCGAAAGCTGTGTTCGCTCTATGTACTAATACTGATTTCCGGGGAAAGGGGATTTTGCCCCTGTAGGATGTTATGTTGGTTGCATAATAGAAAATATTTATTTGAAACAAATATTATTCCTTTACAATTAATTTAAAAATGAAATTTATGTTTTAAAACTTTTTTTAGGATCTCTTTAGGACAATAGCAGATGGTGTTTGTGCGCCGACCGTTTTTCTGTGCATTAATTAAATAATTTATAAATATTTGTGAAACAAAAGTTTTGTCAATATGTACTAAATATTTTTATCTGTAAAAATGTACAACACCTGAATATTACAAAGTTGAAATCAAAAATACTTAAATATCACTTAATAGTGTCAATTTTATTTAATAATTAACAGCTAACAGGTGATATTTTTTCCGCTTTTGTAAACTATAGCCTATTTCACTTTACCAATGGACCACTATAGTTATAGCTACTAGATAAATTACAGACTCGTTCACCATTTTGGAGCCACTTCAATAATTCAATATCAGTATTATTAATCATAAAAAATAACCACAGTGATGGGTTGTTCTGCTCCAAATTGTGCAAATCATTTGAGCAATGGTTATTATTTTTAGTAAGTAAGTAAACTTTCTTCTATAACTTTTAGTTGCTTGAATTTGGCTTTACAATTATGACATTTGTCATTTTGATTTGTCATAAATTGAACTGTCGAATCGAAGTAAAAAAAATGCCTCGTATTAGCGATATTGTAAAGTGTTCGGTAATTGTTAGAGCAGAAAAAGAAATGCCGATCAGACAAATTGCCCAGCGCTA
>OY720450.1:37293505-37396005 GCA_963082715.1 Harpalus rubripes
GTATGTATGTATGTATGTATGTATGTATGTATGTATGTATGTATGTATGTATGTGTGTGTGTGTGTGTGTGTGTGTGTGTGTGTGTGTGTGTGCGTGTGTGTGTGTGCGTGCGTGCGTGAGTGCGTGCGTGCGTGTGTGTGTGTGACGCTTTTTTCGTCCACGATAACTCTTATAACAAACTTCTAAAACGTTTCAAATTTAAGATTTTTATATGAATGCGAACATGTTAGATTTTTTCTAAAATTAATAAACCCGAAAGTGATACTTTGCTTGAAGCTCTCAACAGATTTTCGTGAAAAATATATTATGACATATTCCAAAACTTTTCAAATTTGGTATTTAAGATTTTTATATTAATGAGAACGACATGTTAGACTTTTTCTAAAATTGATAAACCGAAAGTGATACTTTACTTCAAGCTCTGAACAGATTTTCGTGAAAAATATAATAGGATATATTCCAAAACTTGTCAAATTTGGTATTTAAGACTTTAATATAAAGGGAAGCAACATATTAGATTTTGGCTAAAATTGATAAACCGGAAGTAATACTTTATTTGAAGCTTTGAACAGATTTTCGTGAAAAATAAATTAATACAATCCAAAACTTTTCAAATTTGGTATTTAAGACTTTTATATTAATGAAAAAGACATACTAGATGTTTTCTAAAATTGATAAACTACTTTACAGAAAGCTAAAAACAGATTTTTTTAAATATATTAAAATATGATTCAAAACTTCTCAAATTTGGCATTTAAAACTCGTGTATAATTTGAAACAACATTAGATTTTTATTATACCTATATGATAAACCGGAAGTGGTACTTAATTTGGAGCTCTTAACAGATTTTCGAGGAAAAACATTATAAAATATAATCCAAAATTTGGTATTACAGACTTTTCTATTTATTGGAACAACAAATTAGATTTTGTTTACGAACGATCAACTGGAAGTGATACTTTACTTAAAGCTCATTGCTATTTCAAACATGGAATTGACGGGAGGTCATGTGTTTGCCACATCAGATTTTTTTTTTATTTATTGTAAAATAATTATATTAAGTTTATCTACCTATTTCAGTGCTCAAAGTTTTTTTTTTTTAATATGACAAAAATAATTTTAAAATAACAATAAAAATGAATGCAACGTTGCCGCAAGTTCTTCAATTTTATGTTCAGCTACTATTGAACGAAATTGAATAAAAAATGTTTAACATAAATTTTCAAGTTAATTTGAACGGTAAAAAGGCATTATAAACCTCTTATGAGTCTTCAGTTATATTATACTAGTTTTTTGTTTACCAAAGTTGGAAATATTAATGTAAAACAAACAAAAAGTATCTACGGAAATGTTTGTAGCATAAGAGTTTATGTATTACTTAAAACGTTGAAAACGTCAACTTTATAAGCGATTTTCTAAGGAACTAGTGGCTGAATTGTTTTTTTTTTTTAATTTTGAGAATAGTTGGACAAGACATCTTTCATTATAATTATAAAATTTTGAACCATAAAGTTGGAAATTCATTTTTCACGAGGAGATTCGCTTAACATGGGAAATATTTACGCAAAGGCTACCAAAGTATTTTATGCAAAAATACTTCAAACAAAAATTATAAAGATTTGGATTCTAAATTTAAATCATGTAAAAGGATGATTCTAGTACTTCATCTACCAAAACGAAAAAATCAATTATAAAGTTAATGTTTTTATGAGTAGGCATGGATTATGACAAAAAAAATAGTTGTGATAGTTTTAGCTGTCAGTAGTAAAACTAAAGCAGTTTAATTTTTTGTGTTTTGTATTAGTTTACTACTCTAATTTATTTTTTAAATATAAATTACAGTTAAATACAACGAAATTGTTCTGTGTCATAAATCCATAGAATTTTGCATAAAATGATTTGGTAACGTTTGCGTAAACAAAAACTAATTTCCCGTATTAAACGTCTATGTCCCGCTTTTTGAATTACACCCTGTACACTTATTAATATTACATTAAATTATATAACTTTATGTGGGGGCATAGCCCCAAGCAAAATTTTCCTTGGGGGCATGAGCCTCGATGCCCCCGTCCATGTAGTCGGCGCCTATGATACTGAGTACCCTAATGGTTTCATTATGGTCCTTGACCTATAACAAAAGACATTAGAGTACTCAAATTGAAGACTATATCGTTGTCATTAATGTCCTTGTATATATAATATATAAAATACTTTTTGGAATTTTGAAAAATGTCAAACCGGCTAATGACTTTCTAGAACTACAGATCGCTTTTCAATTTAGATGAAGTTTAATGACAATTTTTTTGTGCATACCTTTTTCGATAATCAGTTTACAAATTTTTATCTTAAAATAACTTTTTTAAACTTACTTATGATGAACAGTTAACTTCGTTATAGATGGGAATGTAAATGTATTTGGCCACACGACATACATTTACTGCTAAACTGGAACTGATTACATTGAATTGTAGTTCATTTCTATTTGAAATAGTGTTCGAAGTTGTGGGATTCCCAGAAAATAAACATGGGTAGACCATTTCAGAAATTCAAAGCGCATGCACCAAGTGTTAGACTACGACAAAAAGTTAGTGCCGTTTGCCGTATATCCATCCTGCTTTACATGACAGTTTTGTCTATTTTAGTCTTTTTTTGTTTTGTTGGTTTCGTTTTTCAAATAATTATGATGAGTACTAAACTTTTGGCCCCCAAAATATTGCCATTTGAAATGTTTTGTCTGGTTTGGAAAATAAAAAGTGGGGTTAATTAGGTTAATACAATATTTTATAATGGATTGATGAATATACTTCACTTTTTCACATACTAAAATAAGTCTTTATTTGTAAAATAATAATTTAAACCATACCTTATACTCAAATTCATATTAACAACTCCTGGGTAGTTTTAAAATTTAAAACTATATGCCCGGGCTACGTATAAATTTGAAATGCCGCCATTTAAGGGCACTAACTTTTTAGTTCAAAAAGTAAATGTAGAAGTCGCTCAAATTTCAGAAATGGTCTATAGACAAGAAAAGTGTAAGGGAAAAATTTAGGCGCCAAATTCAAACTCAATTCATAACGCTGAGAATATAATTTTAATCGCCGTTTATTTCTTACCAAGGAAATTTTACCTCAACTTTAAAGGCCGAGAAATCTCTTAAAAGTAAATCTCTTATGCAAAACATTATATGTACCACCTAGAATGATCCTTTATCTCCAGATTCGTATAATAATATTCCCATGGACTGTGCACAGTTTATAATTATTTAAATAAAAATACAACACTACAAAATACAATGAACGTATATCTCGATTGGTCCTACAACTTCGGTATGCAGCCAATCGCAGCATAGCTTGTGTTGCACTTGACGAATTTACAGGCGGGTGAGGGACTATTCACGACATACGGAATTTTAACTTACACGTAACATTTTATGTTCTAATAATTTTCTTACTCTACCTTGCAATCTATTACTGAATAAACCAACTATCAAATCCTTAACAAGTGCTGCTTAATTTCTTTTACAAAATATCTTTTTTTTTGGCAGTAAAATCACACTTCCATAAGAAACCTATACAAGGGAATTCAAACTATGAACTCGCGCCAAAAGCAAATTCTAACCTTACTTTTCTGGTGTATTAGATAAGCAAACGCGTTGCATGTGTCATGAAAAGAATTCGCGTCAAGTGAGAGATGGCAGCAGCGACCAAACTGTAGTGCTACCGTGCGATAACATGATATCATGCCAACATTTACAGAAAAACTTACAATTTTATTGGTTTAAGCCGGATTTATGAAGCAATAACATAGTCACTATCATAATCATAGTCTTAAGTTATAATCATAAGAACAGTCTGAACATAGTTGGCCGTTTATGCAGCATTTTTGTTGTGACTATTAATTTGTCACTCATTTACTTAAATATTATATTTACGGAATTAATAAATATAGATATGTATGTTAACAAATAGAAGAGAAAAATTAGTTGTTGCTAGATTGTTTATAATAAACAACATCACAATTAAAATAGAGGTTGTTTCCTGTTTCTGACAGTTCTCGGGCATGCGCAGATTGTAAGTCGTCATAGTCTTGAAATTAAAATAACTAATTCTGTGATTATGCTTATCTTCATGATACCGACTATGACTATGACGATGTTACATAAACAGACCTAATAAAACATATTTTAATTCTTAAGACTAAGACTACAACTATGACAATGACTATGATATCGCTGCATAAAACCGGCTTTATTGTAACATTTATAAATATGATTGAAGGAGTTAAACATTACATTTATATTATATTCAAAAGCTTCAAACATAAATCGCATTTTAATGGTAAGGATGAACATCTCACAATATATAGTAATAGTAACAAATTACAACATAATCATTTATATTAAAACTAGACAGGATAATATATCAAAGTTTAAAAAAAATACTAATTTTTATAATATTTGTGTTAATTATGTAGGTGCCTCCGTGTCTTTTACAATAATATTGTTCTTAATCATGACACCTTATGTGTCATTATAAAACTTTCCACTAAAGATAGCTGATAAGGCATTAGTCATAAGATAGTATATAAACCCATGTAAAATAAGATGAAGTGTTCGTTTTCTAATAACCTCTTGTATGTAAAGAGCTCGGCTTAATTTTTTTAAAATTAAATATCCATCGAGTTAATTTAATTGACGCAGTCGGTAGGATTAGTCGAAAAACGAAAGAAAAAATTGTGTGGTGAATTTTAATTCTTTATTCGACAAAATAAATCTGCGAAACAAGAAAACACTCCGCTTTCCACAAACACTCGTCTACAAGTAACAGCTTGCTACTCAACTAAGAGAACGCTGTGCTAACAGGGAACACACACACACACACACACACACACACACACACACACACACACACACACACACACACACACACACACACACACACACACACACACACGCACATACACACGCACACGCGCACGCGCACACACACACAGACACACACGCACACACACGCACACGCACGCGCAAGCACACACGCACGCACACACGCACGCACCCACGCACACCCGCACACACGCACACACACACACGCACATGCACACGCACGCACACGCATACACACGCGCGCGCACACACACACACACACACACAGGTTTATGATTAATTCAGACACAAATAGTTCTGAAGACAATATAAGTGACACAGAATCACTAAATATAGAATCAGTTATACAAAAACCCAAAATTCCTGTTAAACTTACACCTAGTAGCCTATTAATTAATACAAGGCTACTACAACTCTACAAGAAATAGAGAATCTAACTCGCATTATTCCACAATATGATAGAAATGTAAGAATATTAAATAATTTTCTATCAGCTGTCGACGATGTAATAACGTCACTAAATGCAGTTGCACTATCACAACTCCAAAAAATTTACCTGTTTGGATTAATTAAAAATAAGCTCACATCAAAAGCTGCAGAACTTATTGCAGAATTTAATAGTTTGGAAGAGTTAAAAACTTACCTTACAACCAATTTTACAGACAAAAGTACGGCAGAAATATTAATATTACAAATAATGGATATAAGAAACAGAAATGATTCTGACTACACATTAAAACTATTTTCAGAAAAATTCTCAAAATACAAAAGTAAAATATTATTAACCGAGTATAACCAATTACACAAAAATTCCATTATTGCGGAAAATCATAATAGCCAAATTCATATCATTATTGCCCTTAACAATCAGAGGAGCATTTATTGTAAAAAATCCGCAAACATTGAAACAATGTGAACAATAATTAATGAATTTAATTTTAAACACCAATCACCTCTCCTAAAACCAACAATACAAAATCAAAATCCCAATTTCAACATACCACCAAGAAAATTCCCTGCTCAACAATTTCCCCAGAGACCAATAAACCTACAACCTAGAAACGGTCAATAAAAAACATTTGCACCCCGTCAAAACTTGAAAAACTTTTTTCAAAGTAAACGCAATTTCAAACAAAAATCACGGTTAATATGAAAAATAAAACCTACGAATAAACGAAATTAAACAAGAATCTTCATAACGAAATAAATAATATTGAGATAAGAAATAAACACGTACGCGAATTCGAAAAACAAAAACTAAATAATTTAATAAAAAACTATACTGATCTTTTCCCAAATAAAAACGAACGATTATCCAGTACAAATATCACCAAACATAAAATAATTTTTTATATTTTGCGTTCATAATGAAGTCATTACGATATGCAATTGCGTATCGTAATGACCTTCATTTCGATACGCAATTTTTTGTTTTAAGCGGTTGGTACTAAATGACGTTTCTTTAACCCATTTTTACCTAATTTATTTTTAGTTAACTGACAATTCATTTTAATAATATAATGTCGAATTTATTATTATTATTTTTTATTTAGGGAAGATTATTTACATGAAAATGTACAAATGGTTACAAATATAATCACAAATTGAGTAAGTAAATGTTATTGTAGAAGGCGCAAAATATAAAAAATAGTATAAAGAACTCATTTTATAAGACTTTCTTTCGCACTTGTCAATTAGAAAACTCGCTGACGCTCGGTTTCTAAATTTTGACGCGTGCGAAAAAAACATGTCTTATAAAACACGTTCTTTAATGTACTATTGGACGACGATACACCAATTCACACAAAAAATTACAGACTTCCCCAAATTTATGAAAAAGATATCGAAGAACGTATACAAAACTTGCTGAAAGAAAAAGTAATATAAAAGTCTTAATCCCCTTGGAATTCCCCGATATGGATAGTTCCAAAAAAGGCAGACGTCTCCGGTAAACGAAAAACTAGATTAGTAATTGACTTCAGAAAATTAAATACAAAAACTACAGATGACAAATACCCAATTCCCAATATCGACACATTATTAGACCATATAGGATACTCCAAATACTTTACTACACTAGACTTACATTCAGGATTCCATCAAATAACAATGAATCAAAAAGACATAGAAAAAACAGCATTTTCTACACCTTCAGGCCATTATAAATTCACACGAATGCCATTTGGACTAAAATATGCCCCAGCAACGTTTCAACGTATGATGAATATAGCGCTAGGCGAATTAGTAAATAAAATATGTCTAGTATACCTGGATGACATTTAGAAAGTATAGAATTAATCTTTGAAAAATTACGAAAAGCTAATCTAAAAGTACAAATAGACAAATCGGAATTCTTACAAAATTCAACAAAATATTTAGAATACATAATTACTCAAGAAGCCTTAAAAACTGACTCCTCTAAAGTAGAGAACATGAGAAATTTGAACATTCCGGAAACAAAAAGGAAATAAAACAATTCCTTGGAACCATAGGATGGTATAGAAAATTCATTTCTAATTTTGTCAAAACTACTAAACCTTTTACACAATGGACAAACAGTAGACATTTACAATGAAAATTATAGGAAATGTTTCGAAGAATGCAAGCAAATATTAACCACATCTCCGATATTGCAATTCCCGAATTTCAATAAAGAATTTATATTAACAACAGGTGCATTAAATTATGCATTTAGTATCAGTACTATTACAAAAAGATGAAAACGGAAAAGAAATGCCTATAGCATATTTCTCCAAAATACTCAATACCGCGGAACAAAATTACAGCACAATAGAAAAAGAATTGTTAGCAATAGTCCAATCTATAAAAAAATTTAGACCATATTTATTCGGCAAAAAATTTACTATTAAAACCGATCATAGACCACTAGTATGGTTATTCAATATGACAAATCCAAATCAAAAATTAATGCGCTGGAAAATAGAACTCAATGAATACAATTTTGAAATAAATTATTTACAAGGAAAAATGAACATAATAGCAGACAACCTTTCTAGACAAAAATTAAAACCACAAATAATAGAAAAAATTGAAGACGTAACTAAAACAAAATTTTTTGCACATTGTAGGTATCTCAAAAGATATAGAAATGTGCCAAGGTTTAGCAAAACAAGTCAGTGAGACATACAACAGTAAAGAATATTGTAACAAACAAAATACGGAAAACAAAAACATAATCATTCAAAATCAACAAGACAAAACTATAATCCATTTAATCACAAAACTAAAACATTACGACAAACCCACAATAAAAAATTTAGATAGACCTTTAAAAGAATCAAGAGACTACCGAATACTAAATGAAATCAATGAAGTAAATTTACCCAAAATATGCTGTGGAAAAGAGAAACTATATACAAATTAAAATATACACACCAGAAAACAACTATTTAGAATCCGAAGATTCAGATTCCAATAGTAACAGAAATACAGTACACTCAGACCAGGAAAATTTAGTCAACGGCCTTAAATTCGTAGAAGATAAATTAAACATAACAAATAAGCAGCTAATAATAAGAACTCATGACTTAGAAACCGAAATTTAAATAAAAAAAAATATTCGGACAAAAGAAACTTCGAATAATATGCAAATTTAACAAAAAGAATCTTCAGGAAGAAATGATAAACTTTGTAAAAAACTACATAGTCCCAAAAATAAAATTAGATCTAATCTTTTCAAAAATACTTCAAGAAAATTTCGAGTTTAATACAATAAATATAATAGCTTGCAATAAATTAGTAAACGACATATAAAATACTGATGAACAATTAGAAATCATTCACGAATTCCACAATGGATTCACAAACTATAGAGGAATAATAGCAACAAGCAATGCATTAAAAGAAAAATATTTCTGACCAAACATGATAAAAGATATCACTGAATATATCAATCGTTGCGAAACGTGTAAACCAAACAAATACGATTGAAAACCTATAGTTGCCCCAGATAACTTAATTTCAACACCCACAAAACCATTTGAAATAATAAACATTGATACGATATCCCTAAACAAACAAAATTTCCTAACAATATTTGACCAGTTTTCTAAACAAGCACAAATACGCCACCTACCTGAGAAAAACGCAAGAACTATTTTAAATCATTTAATTAAATACTTTCAAACATACAAAGTACCAGAAAAAATTATATTCGTTCACGAAACAGAGTTTAAAAATAACATGATACAAGAATTATTTAAATTATATAATATAGCCCGTCATGTAATATGTGTAAATAACCCCAAAAGTAACGCTATAGAAAGACTCCATCCACACTAATAGAACACTTAAAAATTATAAATAATTCAACAAAATTCAAAGAAAAATCATTATTAGAAAAATTAAAACTAGTAATACTATAGCCTATAACAATACAAAACATAGTATTACAAAATTAACACCCAATGAAATATTATATGGAAAAAATAATCAAATGCCATTTAGAACAATATCCTTGATTCAAGATGAAGTAATTCAAAATTACAGACAAGAACAAATAGATTTAAATAAACTATTAACTACTAAGATTGACCAAGAAACGATGAAAAGATATCATGAAAATGACAATCCATTAAATTAAAAATCAAGTATTTATTAAACAAGGATTAAATAAAAGTAGAAAAATATGATCTCATATTAGGAAAAATACAAATCCAGAATAAACATGGATTTAAAAATATACGAATAGATAAAAAATAAAATCTGTTACATAGTATTGGGACAACTCCAAGATATATCACATAACAATGGATTTCACGTAATCGAATTAGGAACCTGCGAAATAAAAGAATCCGAGAAATTAATATATATATATATATATATATATATATATATATATATATATATATATATATATATATATATATATATATATATATAATTATAAAATTAGCTCTCTTCTTATAGAATATGACAAACTAACAACAGCCAAAACAATCATTTTAAACAAAATTAAAACACGAAAAGCTATTCAAAAATCAAATACACATATTAGAATATAACTATAATGATCTAAACGAACAAATCCAAAAAGTAATCTATAGCAATAAAAGAAACAAAAGAGGTTTAATAAAAGGATTAGGAAGTATAATAAAAAGCATATCTGGCAACCTTGACGCATCCGATGACGAAAAATATATGAAAATATTTGAACAAGTAAAATTCAATCAAAACACGCTACAAAAACAAAACGTGCAAAATGTGCATTACACGAAGAACATGACGAATCATTTTAATAAACAGTTAGAAAACATAGAGCATAATGAAAAAAATATTACAAGATAGATTAAACACCGTTTCAACAATATTAAAAGATAAAGCAAACTGGCAAGGACCAGTAGAGATAACAATGCAATTCCAAGAATTAATATCACTAATAACAAATTTAAATAATATAATAAAACAGCTAGAAATAAGCCTAACTTTCTGTTCAATTCATCATATCAATAGAGAGTCTAAAAATATTAAGCTTAGATGAAAACATTTGGAATATAAATGAATTCATAAAAACTCATTGTCAATTAGAAAACAAAATGCTACACATTTTTCTAGCACTACCAATCTTCGCACAGAATACTTACCCAATATACCAATTTACCCCTTTACCAACCTATTCTAATCAAAATCTGATCATGTTAAATGAACGACAAAATTTATACTTTTATAATAATATTCATTATTTACTTAATGATTGTGTAAACGTCAATAAAATATATATGTGTAATACCCAATATTTAAAGATAAATAATTGTCAAGAAAATATAATTAATAAGCAAAAGATTGATGAATGCGATTATCACCAACTGCAAATAGACAACACCTTTAAACAAATACAAAATACAAATAAATTAATAATCATTAGTGTTCAAAAACAAAAGATTCATATAAACTGCAAATTTGAAAATAAGCAAGAAGAAATAAAAGGAATTTACAAATTCAAATTAAATAAAGAATGTCACATTCAATATAATAAGTCAATCATATAAAGAATTACAATTCAACAGTATTAATTTGGAAAATAACCAAATAAAAATTAATGGAACCATTAACTTGAATAAAATTAATAAATTTAAAGAAATAGCAGAACCCCGATTAATAGAAAATATTAATCTACAGCAATCCAATCATCATTCTTATATTATATATACTATAATTATAATAAAGTTATTAACAATAGCAGTAAGAATAATTATTAAGAAGAAAGGAATATTTAAATGTAAAACAAACATTGTAAATAAAGAAATAGAATTAAATCCTATAATATGAGAAAAACAACAATATTGCAAAATCTTGGTGAGGAGGAATTATGTACGTGCCTCCGTGTCGTTTACAATAATATTGTTCGTGATCATGACACCTTATGTGTCATTATAAAACTTTCCACTAAAGATAGCTGATAATGCATTAGTCATAAGATAGTATATAAACCCATGTAAAATAAGATGAAGTGTTCGTTTTCTAATAACCTCTTGTATATAAAGAGCTCTGCTTAAAATAAAATATATTTTTAAAAGATACAGTTTTTTTTATTAATTTTTTCCATTTAGTATTCAACTAGAATATATGGGCGATAATACATGCATTATTCTAATATATACGTCAGTGACGGACTGGCCCTCTACGACGCGTTCCCCTAAATGGGATAAAATACACACTGTCATTCCAATTTACAACAATTATCACAGGCGTGCATTATCATCTAGTAAGATAGACAGGAGGGGGGGGGGGGGCAGGAATAAGGTTGCTCCCAAGTCCCAGACTTGGGCAGGTGCCCCGCATATTAAATGCGGCCTAACACCCAGTGCATGGACGAATTGCTGGAATACGGCTCTCGTGAATAGTCATTTCTGAGCCACTAGCGGTACCGTAGCCACATTCGCATGTCCCAGACATGTTGAGCTCCCAGAGCTCGACCTCCCAGAGGTCAATGGGTCCCAGACCCATTATGAGAGTTTCGCTTATGATCACACGTGTGTAGGTCCCAGACCTATCATGATAAACCCCAGGTTTATCCTTAACGTCCCAGACGTTCTCATGTATCTCAGCCTCTCAGGTGGTGTTTATCACACCTCGGAACATATAGCTCCATGGACCCAGCATCTGGTGATCCACACCAAACTATACCTGTATAATAATTAGAATGACAGTGAGTTCTACCACTCACCTATAATTACTGCAAGCATCTCGTCTTTTCTTTATTGACACTGTTCACAGTTTCACCCACGTCCGTATATGACTGCTAGCACACAGCAACTAACTGCCCTAACCATCCAAGGGTCGGGGGTTTGTTGTTATTGTGTTTAGGACTGTCAAGTGTTTTTGCCTTAAGCCAGTGCTTCTAAACCAGTGGCGCCCACTCGAAAAGTGAATCTTACATTTTTATTAAATATCCATTGTCACTATTGTTTGTTAATTCAGGTAAAGAAGGAAAATGAAATTAAAATTAGGTATAAAAACGTGTATTTACTCTTCAATCCAATCTGCCATTGATTTGCATCTGCTCCAGGGCGATCGCCTCCGATGCCTTACGAACGATGATGGACACCTCCACCTGCTAGGCTACTGACTTCTGCAGCATCAGCACTTCGCAATAATTACCGCGTTGATAGCACAGATAATGTTAACACGGCCATTCTGCAAGTGGTACGTCCTCGTACCTCAAATAAACAATTGCAAAATACAATAAACAAAAATATCATTAGGTTTTTTTAGTGTTATTCCGTCTTGTACTTGGCGGGATCACCGCCCTTTCGTTTTAATTACGTAGCAGGGTTGCCGCTTATTTTAATTTTTAGTTTCAGCGGGCTTGCCGCTTTTTCAGTTTTTAGCTGGATTAAAAAATTTTAATAATGGTTTGTTGGTTAGCTTACTAATAATTAATTGTCTAGTATTTTCACACTCTTCCGATCATGCAAACGTAGCATTTTTCTTTAACAGAGCCGTGATAGGGGCTGTAATCATAAAAAATCTTTCAATGAAACGACGAAAATAGCTTGCAAGTCCCATAAATTGACGTACACTTTTTACGTCGATTGGCGGGGGTGTTTCGGTCAAAGCAGCCACTTTTCGGGGACTGGGACGTACAGTGCCGTCACTTATAACAACGCCAAGATATTCAGTCTCGGTAGAGAAGAAAGAACACTTGTTATGGTTTAGGCGGAAACCTTCTATAGATAAAGCTATTAAAACCTTTTCCAAATTTTACATTCCCTCCTCTATTGTTTTAGATGGCACAATTACATCGTCCATATAGATGAGAGCACATTTTCCTTTTAATTCACCCAATGCTTTATCTATAGCTCGCTGATATGCCGCTGGCGCATTTACATACCCAAAAGGCATGCGGTTGTACTCATACCAACCATCTGGAGTTATAAAGGCGGTGATATGCTTTGAATCTTCATCTATTTCCATTTGATGATAACCATTTTTCATATCTAAAATAGTGAAGTATCGTGCTTCACATAGTTGGTCAATTTCATAATGTATTAAGGGTAATGGGTAGCGTTGTTTAATAACCTTGGTGTTCACATCACGGTAGTGGACACACATCCGCAGCTCACCATTTTTCTTTTTAACAAGAACAATAGGACTAGCATACTCTGAATGGCTTTCACGAATGATTCCAGTTTGTAATAAATCATTGACAATTTCTTGTACTTTTATCCGTTCAGAAAAAGCTAAACGTCTTGGTCGATACGCAACTGGGGTGTTCTTTTAGTCTGATAGTGAGTTTACCTGTTAAAATATGGTCAGGTGTTCTTTTTTCGCAAGTTGATAATAACAGTTTTATTCTCATCAAATTGGGCTCGTCCAGTCCTGTCACTTTAATTTTATTGTACTGTAACCATGTTCGTCATCACTTTTGGTATACGGGCAAGTTCTAGTCCGTTGTTATCTTTCTCGATACGTAAATGCTGACTCCCAATAACATCCCAGCCGATTAAAGTATCAGTAATGGGAATTGCTGTTATAGGTATTACTGTAAATAAAACTTCCCTACAACAGTGCAAGTACCAATACTACATACAGAATTTCCTCCGAGGCCAAACAAAGCCCGTTGGCCTGACTTTATTTCAACACCTAGTCTTTTAGCGGCACCTTCACTTAAAACTGATATATCGGCACCAGTATCAAGAATATACGTAAAACTTAAAGCTTTATTTTTACATAAAACTGTCGCGACTGGTGAAGTATCTAGACTTCGACCTCGCTTGATAAGCATAGTTTTCTTTGGTTTTCCATTTTTATACCAACAATTCTTTTCTGTGTGACCTATTTTTTTACAATGAGTGCAAGTTGGTATCGATGACTTTTCATTATGTTTGTTCATGTCTGTTTCAATTTTCGTAGGCTCGTTTTTGTCTTTCCGTGAAGAATGGCATTGTTGTTGTTGGTGACCTCTCTGTCCGCAACGAAAACATTTCCCTTTGACAGTGGATATGTCCCGTCGTTTTAGATTATCATTAACATTCAGCCGACTACGGGCAGTATCGGCGATATGCGGCCTTTGGTTTGAATAATTTTTTCGGCGGCATGCATCAAATTCGCTTAATAATTTCAAAAGTTCCCGATCAGCACTTGGTTGCTGAATACGAATGGCGGCTTGTGCTTCAGAATGATCTAGACCATATTCCACCATACTAACAATTGTATGCCAGGGCAAATTACTATTGAAACGCTGGATAGCGCGAAGCTTTTGTATACCATAGTCGCTTAGTGAGTCACAGTCGCGACTCCTTAGAGTAGCTGCAATAAAAGCTCTTGCGCCCGGCGGTTCCCGATCAGGAAAAGCGACAATTAAATCTGTACAAAATTCATTCCAAGTACGACTTACCGGTCGTCAATCACAATAGTAACGATGAGCTCGACCCTTGAGTGCTTCCACAGCTTTTGCTATCATAAGCGCATCACCTGCCTGTAACTCTTCCTTTAGTTTTGTAGCAATATTTAGCCATTCTTCTATAGCATAGTCACTTGTACCGGATTAAACTCTGCTAAACGGAATGGCGCAATCGCCGACGAGTTTGATGACGTGCACTAGGCGTTGGTCCAGCAGCCATATTGGATTTTCGTGACAATTGTAAAATTTGTTCTTGTTGGGTTGCAACAAGGGATAATAGAGTTTCCTGCCAAGTTACTCGTGCTCGTTTTGAAGGGGAAGTAGTCGGCGATAATTCCTCATCCACATCTTCCGCCGCAATCTCTGTATGATCAGATTGTTCATCCGCCATTTTCAGATTGATGCACATACAATTATTTAGTTTTCACTGTACACAATTCAAATTTCACTAAATCGCGCAAATCTCGTATCCCACTTCTGATGATAACTATTGTTTGTTAATTCAGGTAAACAAGGAAAATGAAATTAAAATTAGGTATAAAAACGTGTATTCACTCTCCAATCCAATCTACAACTGTCTTTTGATATCCATTTATTGTATTTGCTTATTGTGCGAAGAATTAAAGATGCCATTGTTTTGCGTCGGCTCCAGGGCGATCGCCTCCGATGCCTTACGAACGATGATGGACACCTCCACCTGCTAAGCTACTGACTTGTGCAGCATCAGCACTTCGCAATAATTACCGCGTTGATAGCACCGATTGTTAACATATATATATATATATATATATATATATATATATATATATGTTGAATGACTTAAGCTACCAGGGCAATCAAAACCTGGACTATACTTAATATAGTTACTAGTTTTTACCGCCGTCATACCGTAGGTAAGGGAGGTAATTTTATGGGTCCAAAAATTCGATGATGAGTTTTCAGTGAGTCAGCACAATTAGGGTCCCCACAAAACGTGTATTCTATTTTTACAACGATAACTCATATAACAAACTTCTAAAAATTTCTATTTTCCGTATTTAAACTTTCTGCATTCAAATAAAGACTTGATTAGATTTTGGGTAAAATTTGATAACCGGAAGTGATACTTTACTTGAAGCTCATAACGTAACAGTTTTTAATGAAAAGCTATATTAAAATATAATCCAAAAATAAAACTATTCAATATTAGTATTTAAGACTTTTATGTCAAGAGGAATAATATATTCGATTTTGGCTAAAATTAATAAACCGCAAGTGATACTTTACTTGAAGCTTAGAACAGATTTACGTGAAAAATAAATTATGATATATTCCAAAAGTTTTCAAATTTGGTATTTAAGACTGCTATATGCAGGAGAACAAAATATTGGAATTTGGCTAAAATTGATAAACCGGAAGTAATACTTTACTTGAAGGTCTGTAAAGATTTTCGTGAAAAATATGATATATACCAAAACTTTTCAAATTTGGTATTTAAGACTTTTATACGAAGGGGAACAACATTATATTTTGGCTAAAATTGATACACCGCAAGTGATACTTTACTTGAAAAGATTTTTGTGAAAAATATTTTATGGTATATTCCAAAACTTTTCAAATTTGGTATCTGAAACTTTTATATAAAGAGGAACAACACATTAGATTTTGGCTAAAATTGATAAACCAAAAGTGATACTTTACTAGAAGCTCTGAACAGATTTTCCTGAAAATTATATTATGATATATTCCATAACTTTTCAAATTTAGTATTTAAGACTTTTAATTAAAAGGAAACAACATATTACATTTTGGCTAAAATTATTAAACTGGAAGTGATACTTTACTTGAAGCTCTGAACAGATTTTCGTGATTCCAAAACTTTTCGAATTTGCTATTTAAGACTTTTATATGACGGGGAACAACAAATATATTATTATATATTCCAAAACTTTTCAAATTTGATATTTAAGACTTCTATATGAAGAGGAACAAAATATTAGATTTTATCTAAAATTCATAAACCGAAAGTGATACTTTACTTGAAGCTCTGAAAAGATTTTCGTGAAAAATATGATATATACCAAAACTTTTCAAATTTGGTATTTAAGACTTTTATATGGAGGAAGGCTACATGTTAGATTTTGGCTAAAATTGATAAACCGGAAGTAATTCTTATTTGAAGCTCTGAACAGATATATTCGTAAAAAATATATTATGATATAATCCAAAACTTTTAAATTTGGTATTTAAAACTTTTATATTATTGAGAACGACGTATTAGATTTTTTTCTAAAATTGATAAACCGGAAATAGTACTTAACTGAAAGCTGTAAACAGATTTTCTTGAAAATATATATTAAAATATAATTCAAAACTTCTCAAATTTGGTATTTAAAACTCGTATATAATTTGAAACAACATATTAGATTTTGACTATACCTCTATGATAAACAAAAAGAAGTACTTAATTTGGATTTCTTAACAGATTTTCAAGGAAATACATAATAAAATATAATCCAAAATTTCGTATTACAGACTTTCTGTTTATTGAAACAACAAATTAGATTTTGTTTACAAACAATCAACCGGAAGTGATACTTTACTTAAAGCTCATTGCTATTTTATGGGTCGATTCTGTTCACATCTGACATCTGTAAATCCTACAGTTGTAAATTTGTAAATAATGAACAAAATCGCAACGAAACCTGTCACTCTTATGTTTAATTTTATATTAATCAGCAAAATTAGATACGTTTTTGTAAGGTTTTTACAGATCTGTAAGACTTACAGATGTAGAAAGAATCGACCCATTAATCATGGAATTGGCAGAAGGTCACATTATATATATATATATATATATATATATATATATATATATATATATATATATATATTTGCGTATTTTCAATTATTGACACAAAAGTTATTTTAACACATTTATGTACCTATCATATATATTTTATATGTTGAAAAAGATCAATTTCTGTATATGATACCAATTATTAGCGAATTCCACAAAATATTTAAAAAATATATTATGGACAAATAATAACGCATGGCCGGTTGCACCAATGTAATTTAAATTTTAAGCGTTCCTTAAATACACAAAATTTCATCGAAATGAAATGTCAAATGAATTATTATGCACTGCAGTCAAAATTTCGACAGGCATTTTTTTGTTTAAGGCTCGCTTAAAATTTAAGCCTTTGTTGGTGCAACTGGGCATAAGTCTTTCTAAAATTACAAATCGCTTTCAATTTATATGAACTTCCATAAAATAATAATAATATAAATATACTTCTTTTATTAAATTATAAGTTGTTACATTTTCTTGATGGTACATTTTAAATATTTATTTATTTTAATTATTACTGCCTCTTGATGAGTACCACAAATATAGATATTATATATTATAAATAAAACACATAAAATAAAATCTTCTTATCGATTTCGGTTTATTAAACCATCTTCAGAGAAAAAAATAAAAATACAAGAACAGAAAAATTATAAATATAAATATAAATATTGAAATATTTGACATAATAATAAATGAAATACAACATATATATATATATATATAGTAGGTATAAAATTATTAAAAATTATTTAAATCCATAATTTTCATTTTAATAATTAATTTTTAAAAAATTCTAAATTGAAAACAATAAAATTGAAAACAATAAAAGGATTGTAATTTTTGTTACATCGGTCAAACTGGTCGTTCTTTTGGATTGAGGTTTCAAGAACATCTTCGTTCTTGGAGACTAAACAAAACTGATTCGAATGTAGCATGTCATATGAACAGTTTAAATCATAATTTCGATATAAATAATTTAAAATTTTTACATATACTATCAAAAGGTTTTCAAATGAAATGGGTAGAGGCATACGAAATTCATTTTTTAATATCTAAAGGCTTACCAATCATGAATAAACAATTAGATTTATTTAAATTCAAAATTATGAGTGATGTATTACAAATTTTTTCAAAATTATAGTATTTAATTATAACATATTCCATTAGATTTTATTATATTTTAATTTTAATTATATTTCAATTCTATATCATTATATTTTATTGTTTTCAATTTTATTGTTTTCAATTTAGAATTTTTTAAAAATTAATTATTAAAATTAAAATTATGGATTTAAATAATTTTAAATAATTTTATACCTACTATATATATGTTGTATTTCATTTGTTATTATGTCAAATATTTCAATATTTATATTTATATTTATAATTTTTCTGTTCTTGTATTTTTATTTTTTTTTCTCTGAAGATGGTTTAATAAACCGAAATCGATAAGAAGATTTTATTTTATGTGTTTTATTTATAATATATAATATCTATATTTGTGGTACTCATCAAGAGGCAGTAATAATTAAAATAAATAAATATAAATATAGTTGGTTGATGACCCTATTACCGTACAGGAACTGTAAACAAAGATTTTTATCATAGTTTGAAAATATAAACAAACAAATTCACATTTTAAAAACCTATGTAAGATTCACTTTTCGACTGGGCGCCACTGGTTTAGAAGCGCTGGCTTAACGCAAAAACACTTGACATTCTTAAACACAATAACAACCCCCGACCCTTAGATGGTCAGGGCAGTTAGTCGTTGTGTGCTAGCAGTCCTATATGGATGTGTGTGAAACTGTGAATAGTGTCAACAAAGAAAAGACGAGATGCTTACAGTAATTATAGGTGAGTGGTAGAACTCGCTGTCATTCTAATTATTATACAGGTATAGTTTGGTGTGGATCACCAAATGCTTGATTAATATGTTATACACTGCTTGTGTATTTGATATGCATGGTATATGTGAAGTATACATTTGTATTATTTGTTTGTGGCCGCAAACGTAGTAGTTTCCTAATTATCCGAAGAGTTGTCTGGGACAACTCTGGGTCCATGGAGCTATATGCTTCGAGGTGTGATAAACACCACATGAGAGGCTGAGATCCACGAGAACGTCTGGGACGTTAAGGATAAACCTGGGGTTTATCATGATAGGTCTGGGACCTATAAACGTGTGATCGTAAGCTAAACTCTCATAACGGGTCTGGGACCCATTGACTTTGGGAGTTCGAGTTCTGGGAACTCACATGTCTGGGACATGCACATGAGAGGCTGAGATGGAAAGTGAATTGTATATATTAGATTATTGCATGTATTATCGCCCATATATTCTAGTTAAGTAATAAATGAAAAAGATTAACAAAAATTAGTAAAAACCATAGCTTTTACCTATAAAAAAGCAAATTGGACAATCAAATGATAATTTGATAGAAATTTAAAAAATACATCATGAAATATAGCGTAGTAGTATCACTTTAATGATAAAACAAAAATGCATCAAACCATCACATGAGATGCAAAAGTATGATTCAAGGAAATGACCTCACGAAGTCAAGCTGCACGTGTAGGCAGATAAGCTGATACACAGGCATGTCATGCGGCGTAACAACAATTTTTTTGTCTATCAACAAATTTTATGAAAAAAAGAAAAACGTAAACGAAGAATGAAGATGACTTCTTTTAAGTATATTTATTTTATAATCGCAGTACAGGCTGTTTCCCTTTCTATGTATTTTTAATGTGTCTCAGGAAATATCAACGATAAAGCAAAACCGTTTTTTGTTTCTAAGCTACAAGCAAAATACATTTTTCTCTAAGTTTGAAAATATTCCATATCTTATTTATTATTATAGAGTAAAATTGTTTTAACAAATTTTGTTCCGTTTTTTAGGTACAATAATATGGAGTAATTGGATTTTTTGAAAACTTAATAATTCTCGAGATATAAAACAAACTTATTATTTTTTTTAATGGGAACCTATGGTGAAAATAATCTCATCTTTTTGCTTATTTTATATGCTTTTCAATGATATGTAAAAAGTCTACATAAAAGATTATTAATTTATTCGAGTGAAAAATTTGAAAATTATTAAGAAACAAAAGTAAAAATCAATTATATAAGTGTTAAAAAAATGTTGACATTTTTGTTCTAATAACTGCGCGTAAATAAAGTAGACTTTTTTTGCAGTTGTTATGTTACCTTGACACCGTGTTAAAGAGTAGCAGAAGTTCTCCTAAAGCTATGACTGGTAAAATAATTTATTTATTACATACTCACTTGTAAACTTCATTTACAATATACTGAATTGCAAACGTCTTATTACAGATAGAGTAAAAAAAATACGGGCTGTTAAAACCATAGCAACATATATACAGATTTATTGATTCATTATTTCGCCATATGTTTTCAAAGATTATTTCGATCAAGTAGTTTAATGGATTGTGCTGTACGTGTGTGTGTGTGTGTGTGTGTGTGTGTGTGTGTGTGTGTGTGTGTGTGTGTGTGTGTGTGTGTGTGTGTGTGTGTGTGTGTGTGTGTGTGTGTGTGTGTGTGTGTGTGTGTGTGTGTGTGTGTGTGTGTGTGTGTGTGTGTGTGTGTGTGTGTGTGTGTGTGTGTGTGTGTGTGTGTGTGTGTGTGTGTGTGTGTGTGTGTGTGTGTGTGTGTGTGTGTGTGTGTGTGTGTGTGTGTGTGTGTGTGTGTGTGTGTGTGTGTGTGTGTGTGTGTGTGTGTGTGTGTGTGTGTGTGTGTGTGTGTGTGTGTGTGTGTGTGTGTGTGTGTGTGTGTGTGTGTGTGTGTGTGTGTGTGTGTGTGTGTGTGTGTGTGTGTGTGTGTGTGTGTGTGTGTGTGTGTGTGTGTGTGTGTGTGTGTGTGTGTGTGTGTGTGTGTGTGTGTGTGTGTGTGTGTGTGTGTGTGTGTGTGTGTGTGTGTGTGTGTGTGTGTGTGTGTGTGTGTGTGTGTGTGTGTGTGTGTGTGTGTGTGTGTGTGTGTGTGTGTGTGTGTGTGTGTGTGTGTGTGTGTGTGTGTGTGTGTGTGTGTGTGTGTGTGTGTGTGTGTGTGTGTGTGTGTGTGTGTGTGTGTGTGTGTGTGTGTGTGTGTGTGTGTGTGTGTGTGTGTGTGTGTGTGTGTGTGTGTGTGTGTGTGTGTGTGTGTGTGTGTGTGTGTGTGTGTGTGTGTGTGTGTGTGTGTGTGTGTGTGTGTGTGTGTGTGTGTGTGTGTGTGTGTGTGTGTGTGTGTGTGTGTGTGTGTGTGTGTGTGTGTGTGTGTGTGTGTGTGTGTGTGTGTGTGTGTGTGTGTGTGTGTGTGTGTGTGTGTGTGTGTGTGTGTGTGTGTGTGTGTGTGTGTGTGTGTGTGTGTGTGTGTGTGTGTGTGTGTGTGTGTGTGTGTGTGTGTGTGTGTGTGTGTGTGTGTGTGTGTGTGTGTGTGTGTGTGTGTGTGTGTGTGTGTGTGTGTGTGTGTGTGTGTGTGTGTGTGTGTGTGTGTGTGTGTGTGTGTGTGTGTGTGTGTGTGTGTGTGTGTGTGTGTGTGTGTGTGTGTGTGTGTGTGTGTGTGTGTGTGTGTGTGTGTGTGTGTGTGTGTGTGTGTGTGTGTGTGTGTGTGTGTGTGTGTGTGTGTGTGTGTGTGTGTGTGTGTGTGTGTGTGTGTGTGTGTGTGTGTGTGTGTGTGTGTGTGTGTGTGTGTGTGTGTGTGTGTGTGTGTGTGTGTGTGTGTGTGTGTGTGTGTGTGTGTGTGTGTGTGTGTGTGTGTGTGTGTGTGTGTGTGTGTGTGTGTGTGTGTGTGTGTGTGTGTGTGCGTGCGTGCGTGCGTGCGTGCGTGCGTGCGTGCGTGCGTGCGTGCGTGCGTGCGTGCGTGCGTGCGTGCGTGCGTGCGTGCGTGCGTGCGTGCGTGCGTGCGTGCGTGCGTGCGTGCGTGCGTGCGTGCGTGCGTGCGTGCGTGCGTGCGTGCGTGCGTGTGTGCGAGTGTGTGTGTGTGTGTGTGTGTGTGCGCGCGTGCGCGTGCGCGTGCGTGTGTAACAAAATTTTCGTCTGCGATAACTCTAATACTACAGTTTCAAAAATTATAATTTTTTCGTATACTTCTTCTTTACATCCATAGGAAGAGCTGATTAGATTTTGGTTACAATTGGTCAACCGGAAGTACCATCATTTGAAGATTTTAACAGTTTTTCTTGAAAAAACTATGTTAAATATCATTTTTTCACATATAATGTTATTATAAATATTAAAGAATATTTTATTCTGTATACGATTTCACTGCATTTTATACTTAATATTAAGTGGATATAGAGTTAAAAAATTATAAAGAAATTAAATTTCATAAAGTAGCTATAGCTATGAAAACAGCTACTATTTTAAGAAAATTCTGATTGAAAGATGTTAGTGTCAAGTGAAATTGACATAGTGTGTGTCTTATGATTTTACTGGAAATATAGGATCTTTTGCTTTCTGTATGCGGAATTTGTATAAAATACATACAACTGCTTTAAGGTAATGTACAAGAAATAATAATAATAAATCTTTTATTTCTGCAGATACATTGCACTGTATATAGAAATTAAGAATTACAATTATAGGGAACACAAATTATATTTTTATTAAAATATTAATATAAATATGACAGCAATACAAAACATGACATATTAAACAAAACATCTTTTTTTATCATAGACTGTCTGATGTGATGATCAAAATTCTCTTCAACACTCTCTCGAATTTTGTTTCTTCACATTGTTTAGACTTTCCAGCTGTACATTCAAACCATTTAATAAAGCTGAAAACCGAGGACTAGGCAAACCCTTTGTCAACAGGTCTGCCACCTGTTTGCCTCCTTCTATATATTGCACTTCTAGTTTTCCTTCGCTGACTCTTTCACGTACGAAGTGATGTCTCACATCTATGTGCTTACTCTTGAAATGAAACTCTGGGTTTTTTGCAAGTTTCACAGCACTTAGATTGTCTATGTACAATATGGGCTTACTTACATCTGTGGTCATCTCATTTAACACTCTTCCTAGCCAAATTAGTTGTTTTGCTGCTTCACTTGCGGAGATATATTCGGCTTCCATTGTTGAAACTGACACACTTTTCTGTCTCTGGCTAAGCCATGTAAGCACTGACGTAGCATACATACATAAAACTCCACTTCTTGAGCGTCTTGTTTTGTCTTGAGCGTAGTCTGCGTCACTGAATCCAACTAAATTCTTATCTTGTTTGCATTTGTATACAAGACTAAAATCAACCGTTCCTTTGAGATAGCGAAAGATTCTTTTAACTTGCTTCCATGAACTTTCCGTGGGATTTTCCAAATCTTGAGCTACTCTACTTACGGCATATGCTATGTCCGGTCTTGTGGCAGACATAAGAAAAATTAAACTGCCAACTGCCTCTCGATATGGTGTCTTCTTATTTAAAAATTTCTCTTCTTCGTTAATAAGTTTACCACTTACTTCAGCAGGAGTCATTACAGGCTTGACTTCTGTCATACCAAACTTATCAAGTAATTTTTCAACGTATGCCCGTTGATTAAGTAATATTGACCCATCCTTATTTTTCTTTATGGCAATTCCTAGATAGCAGTCTGGATCAGAAACTTTTACTTTGAATTCCTTTTCAAGTGCGGTTATAAAATCTGTGATTTCTTTCATATCTGTTCCAGCTATTAGACCATCGTCAACATAACAGACTACAATCAATTTCTTACCGTTCTTGTAGCGAGTGTATAGACACGGATCTGATTCACTTTTCTTACAGCCTTGTTTCTTCATGAAATCATCTAATCGCTCATTCCAGCAACGTGGGCTCTGTTTTAATCCGTACAGACTTCTTTTTAGTCTCCAAACCCGACCTGTACCATCATTGAATCCCTCTGGCTGGTGCATATACAATTCTTCATTGAGTTTTCCATATAAGAATGCCGTCTTTACATCAAATTGTTGCATCGGCAATTGTTCATTCGCTGCAACACTTATAAAAGCTCTAACAGTCTCAAGTCTTGAGACTGGAGCGAATGTTTCTTCGTAGTCTATTCCACCTTGTTGCGAGTAGCCTTTTGCAACAAGACGAGCTTTCAGACGATCAACAGTTCCATCTGATTTTGTTTTTTCCCGAAGAACCCACCGACTCCCAACAACCTTTCTTCCTACAAGTAGGTCAACAAGTTCGAAAACTTCATTTTCAATGAGTGACTGCATTTCATCATTCAACGCATGACGCCACTTAGTCGACTTGAGTGCTTCTTGTATACTTGGTATTCCTGCAGCAATACAAGTATAGTCTTTTAAATATCCAGGTGGTTTTACCAACCTTCCTGCCCTTGTAACAACGTTCTCAACTCCATCGGTCATTTGAGTATCTCTTTCAATATTATTTCCCTCTTCAGCCTCAAGTTGATTCTCAATTTGATGATGATCTCTCTCTTCAATTTCAGTCTGTAAAGTAATACCTATTTGATTTTTGGAACTCTCATTTTGTTCTAAAATGATTGTGTTCCCAACTTTCTCTGGTTCAAAAATAACGTCCGCTGAAGTTATTACTTTCCTGCCATTGTACACACGAAAACCATCTCTCTCTCCACAGTAGCCAACTAATAATCCTTTCTCATCCTTTGGAGACCATTTACCTCTTTTTTGTTTAGGAGTGTGTACATAACAGATTGTACCGAAAGTTTTGAAATGATGAATGGGTGACGGTCCTTTGTTCAACCACAATTCAATAGGTGCCTTACCACTGACAACCGATGGTCCTGTTCTGTTGATTATATGACATGCTGTATTCATTGCTTCCGCCCATAAACATTTTGGCAACTTTTTGGCTTGGAGCATAGTTCGCGCGCTTTCAACTAAAGTGCGGTTTTCTCGCTCAATACCACCATTCTGTTCTGGAGTGTAGGGCATAACAGTTCTCATTGAAATTCCCCATTTATTAAGAATAGTTTTAATGCTATTGTTAATAAATTCTGTGCCTCCATCACTCATAAATGTTTTAACTACATGTCCTGCAACTTTAGCTTCAGTAAGAAATACTTTAATGCATTCTGAGACTTCAGTCTTTTGTTTAATAAAAAAGAGTCTTCGATAACGTGTAAAATCATCTTTAATTACTAAGCAGTATCTTGACCCTCCCAGGCTGGGCTCTTCCATTGGCCCGCATAAATCTGCCATTACTATTTCTCCAGGGGTTGTGGCTCTTTCTTGTCTTTCTTTATAGCTTTTCCTATGCTGTTTTCCTAGAACACATGCAGTACAAAATTCATTTTTATTTTCTACTACTACATTTCTTTTCTGCAGCGTATGATAAACGTGGCGCTTATTTTGGTGCGCAAAACGTTCATGCCACTGCTGAAGACTCACATTATTATTCTTGCTGACCGAGTGCACTTGACCTCTTCTGGGCGTGACTACATCAAACTCAAGTTCAAACAATCCATCTTTACGTTTTCCAAACAATATTGGTCTATTATTCTCTAGAAATACGCATTTATCTCTTTGTGCTTTAAAAATAAATCCCTTACTCACAGTTTGACCAACTGAGAATAAATTTTTACCGAGCTCAGGTACATACCACACTTTATCCATGGCCCTCGTATAAATTTTATTTCCAATGGGTATTTTAATTCTCAAGGTTCCTTCACCAAACGCTATTATTTTGGCGTCATTGCCAATTGTTACTTCGTGTGGTATACGAAAAGGTTCGTAAGACTCAAACCAGTCTTTAGAAAAGGACATGTGATTGGATGCACCACTATCTGCTATCCATTTGTCTGATCTGACATTTATATTAGCTGAATAACACAGAAGATTAGAATTCTTACCAATGTTTCTTAATGGACATTTTGATGCAAAATGACCATTCTTATTACATTTGAAACATTTAACATCAGCTCTTTTCTTGTCCTTGTTCTTCCTTTTTGGTGTTGATGAGGCGTCGAGTGCAGTTCCATCAGCAGTCTGAGGTAGCCTCATTTCAATGAGTCTTATTCTTTCAGTTAAGAGATTAAGTGTTCTTTCTTTTACGGGAATGCTTTCCCAGACGTTTTTAAATTCAAAATATTCTGGCGGTAAAGTACTCATTACCCTGCTAAGGAGTAGTAGCTCTGGCAACTGTACCTGAGATAGCTTATTTAATTCCTCATTTATTTCAGCAAAAAGCCTTTTTAAACTTGCAATATAACTTGCCATGTCTCCATCTGCCTTTTTTTCCACTGAGAAAAATGACTCAAGAAGCCTATCTAACTGTTGACCAGAACTTTGTTCATAGACTGACAAAAGTTGTTCCCAAATCTCGGAAGCTGTTTTACATGTTGCCGTTATGTCAATGTTTGCGTCATTCATATTTGTAACTAATATGACCTGCGCCAATGAATCAGCCTTTTTCCAATTTTTAATCGCAGCATCACCTTCCTTTGGACACTTTTCTCCCATAGTAATTTCATGCACTTCATGGTGTTTCAGTAATAATTCAATTTGCCTCTTCCAGCGAGGCCAGTTAGGTCCTTCTAACTTTTCCAAATTTACCTTTACATCCATTGTGCAAATCAAACACTTAAACACTCAAAGAGAGTTTCCTGGGCCCATAACCAATTAAGAATTACAATTATAGGGAACACAAATTATATTTTTATTAAAATATTAATATAAATATGACAGCAATACAAAACATGACATATTAAACAAAACATCTTTTTTTATCATAGACTGTCTGATGTGATGATCAAAATTCTCTTCAACAATAGAAAATGTCACAAAATAATAATTTAAGACATAAATGTTCTGTATGAAATTTGCATAAAATACATGCAGCTGCCGGAAGGTAATGTACAAGAAATAGAATATTTAGCAAGGAACTTTCCGTATGAAATTTGTACAAAATACATAGAACTGACGGAAGGTAATGTGCTGGTCACATCAGATTTTTTTTTTCAAATCATTTACAATTACCTATGTATACCACAAAACATTGTACAATGCTCAACCAATACCCGAAATTTACGTGCTCACACGGATAACAAGCTCGCTTCGATCGTGCACGCCCGTAAACTTCTGAACGGTCTTGCAATGTAAATTACTATAAAGTATGATTTACAAGTGAGTAATAAATAAAATATTGTACAATACACACCAGGTAACTATTTTACTGCCTCAAGGATGTGATAGGCTCGCCTGCTCGGCTCGCTAGTCATTTCCTCCTTTGAGCAGTAAAAACCGTTTTACCTGACGTAATATAAAATACTATAGGTGAGTCCTTACCGAGATAAATCACAATTAAACTGGAAATTTATATTTCAATATACTTTACATTTGCAACAGCAAAAGTCCGTTCTAAATGCGTTTTACTATCAGACACTTTTACACTTAAAACAGTGCCTATATGCAGGGGTGGCGGGCTTTGATTTGTCCCGTTGGTGCACAATAAAAAAATATACAGGCTGTGCACCGAAAATTGGAACACGTTAGTTCAATATCGGATTTCAAATATACAGAACTTGGCTCTCTTGTACTTTTTACAACAAAACTAAAAAAATAAAAAGCTATTTAAAAATTTTACATTAAAAATATTTAAATGTAAAAGCATATCTGCAGAATGCAATATTTCAGAAATAATGATATAATTTCGTCAAGAATCATACGGCTATGGAAATATTTTTTTTAAATAAAATATCACTGCTTATGATAATTGTTACAGTCATGAGTTTCATATAATAGGGTCCTGCACCATAACAAAAAATAATAAAATGTACACTTTATACTTAAATTATTACTCAATAAATAGCGATTAAGATAAAAAAACAATTTTTTAATAATTATTTTGCGAGATATTTGTGGTTTGTTGTCAGTGCACGTCACATTAGTGCTACCTTTCTCTCGCTGCCTACTGCTACTATAGAGCTTGTGAGAGAAAAATGTAGCAATATAGGTGTCGCCGTGACATCATGTTGACATTAAAAATCAAATGCAGTTAAACTAAAAACAATTAAGAATTTTTAATACTACGAATTGCGTCAAAATTAAAATAACTTTCATTTAAAATAATGAAAAAATCAGAGTGCAGGACCCCATTATAGTTCATACACTAGTTTAAATAATATAATGGATGTATACAGTACAAGAGAAAAGAATCAATTGTTTGTAAAATTGTACTATAGTGGAAATAGTTACTAAATTTTCACATTAATATTGTGTTTAATATCCATGCTCGTCTAATTCTTGGCGAAATTGTATCTGTTTATATATTACATAATCTCGTGCTGCATATGTGCTGTTACATGGAATTAAAACATTTTTAATGTAAAACAACTTTTTATTTTTGTAGTTTTGCTGTTCTAGAGTTACATGATTACATAGGAATACAAAATCTTAAGATTGGTATCGCAAAATTAAATTACTAAAATTAATCAAACAAGAAAAGTTATTGTCCGCCGTGAGTGCATTGCATCCCCATTTTTTTGCCCGAGGGTGCACCTGGACCATTGCACTCACGTACTCGCCGCCCCTGCCTATATGGTCAGTCATCAACCTAAAACAAGCAAATCTTTGTAATTTACATTTAGTCGCAATAAAATAATATATTTAAATTTAACAAACTATGTCATTTAACGAAAAATTACGAAAAATGCAAGGTTTTAAGGGTGTAACAAAACGGGGGTTCTTTTAAGCCGGGGTGGTGAAGGAAAAATTCCAAGGAAAAAAATAACTGCGTCCTCGAAAACGAGGTTGGGTGTAAATTTTATTTTACTTCGTAAAAATTCAACCCTAACACCAAGTTTTTCTAAATAAGAGCAACTCGTGGTTGCTAAAGCAAAATTTATCACTCCATGAAATAATACAACAACCGCTTACTACAGAGTTTACCGGCCAAAAGACCGAGCACCCGACCGCACTCAACGCTCATCGTCGCTCGACTCAAAATTGCTAGGTGCAGTTAGAGATATACGGCTCTGACAACAACAATGGCACACTATAAGGCATACGGGGATGACAGCCACTTTATTTCGCTACAAGGGGATGAGAAAATAAAAATATCTAACTTTTTATTTGAAACATTTTTATAGATTACTAATGTTTTAAGTTATTTGAAAATAAAAATGTCGACCAGTCAGTTTTTCGTCGTTATTAACCTATGAGAATTATTGGCAAAGCAATGTACATGTAAGATTGACACCCAAAGGCGCATTAATGAGACAAGTGGTGCACGAAATACGACTTTGGTTAAAGATTTAACCAAAGTCGTATTTCTTATAGTTTCCGAGATCCCAATGGTGGGTGTAGAAATCATGTATAAGAACTAGAACGAAATGCAGAAAGATCTGGGCAAAAAATATGCGTTATATTTTTATGTAGATATAGTGCCAACATTCTGATAGGTCCGAGCGAGTTTCCAAGGCAGAGAGGATATCCCTGAAACACTACACTGTGCTATTTGAGATTGTCTCTATTTTAAATGAATTTCAAAAGTAGTCTGTTTGAGACATCAATTTATTAGTTGATTTTAACATTTAACCTAAGAGACCCATGTTCACCTCTACTATAGCAGTTCCACGATGTTTTTGTTTGCCATTTACAACTTCCCATTTATAAGCAAAATTTGGAAATATCAAAAGTTTCAATAGTTATTTGTGCAACACGAGTAAAAAGTAGATATAAGATTTGGCGCACTCGCCTACGACACGTGCAGTCAAACTTTTCTATTCGTGAAATACAATACTTTTTACTGTAGTTACTCTAGTATACATTTTTTGCGTCTACAACAAAAGCGTAAAAAATGTGCCATAGCGTTTCATATTTTCACCCGTTTGCGTTACAAAAGTGCACCTTTTCCACGCTTTTATTGGACGCCTTCCTTGTTGCGCTACTGATATTTCCACACTTTTGAGTGCAAGGCATGGTAGTTTTAAGTTTTTAGTATAGTTTTCCATAGCTCTCTCCCTTCTTGTCTTTTATCACCTCATTCCGTTTTATTCTGTAAATTTTATTTATAGATATTATTCCTTGGTACGAGTAATTCAATTATACAAAGTAAATTCCTTATAATTCTCGAGATCCAAATGCAAGGCGCGTTTTTTGGAACACTTAACTTAGCGCACAAAATGTGATGCGCAAGTGTTCAGAAGGTTGCCAATCTATAACGTATTTAATCAATGAAATTAATTATAAATAAATTTATGCAGTTATGTTTACAATAAAATAAAGGATTTTCTTAAAACATACTCACGATTACACTTTCTATCACAGTATAAATATTTTATTATGAAAAATATAATTACAAAATTTCTTTACAATAATTATACATATATTTTCTTATTTTGTAATATAGTTATGTAAAATTACATTACATTGTAAAATGAGTTGTCTCATTATTAATTTTCATTTTAACACTTAGCATTAAATAATATAAAATAGCTTAATTTAACAATATACATTTTAGTTACAAGCTAAAGATTTGCATTATTTTATTCGTGGCTTACGAAAATCTTTGTAGCGATTTTTTCAAAATATCTAAAGCAGTTTTTGTTAATTCAAATTGTTTTTAACATTTATTGCATTTTTTGTATTGCCTTCGTTCGTACTTATTTGACTATATTCTTTAATTTCGTCCGAATTTAGATGATTTGTTTTCGAATTGATATAGTACAGTCACTCATGCTCGTAAAAACTATTGACTACAGGAGCTGTATTCTAAAATTTCTAGTTGGTCAAATATAATAATTTATATAATATTTACATCTTTTCAATTTCATTGTAGTTGCTTTTATAAAAGATATAAAATAAATCAATTTCAAAATTGTATAACATTATTTATATACTTAACAAGAATTAAATAATAAATTATGAATTATTTTTTTATAATTCTATTTTCTACGGTTGTGAAAACATATTTAAAATATTGCATTTTATGAATAAAACAAATTAAATTAAATGCATATTAAATTTAAATTACTCTAAAACCAAAAAATAATGTATGTTGCTACAACATTTTTAATAAATATTCATTTTAGAAAGCAATTTTCACCAACTTTAATTTTCTATCAATCGAAATTTTACACCCCTGTTTTGCCATCTTTACTTCTTACCCGGCAAACAATGGCACTCTTGTCCAGCAAGCTGCTGGTAGAACCCTGACTCCTCTGTCTTGAGGTCCTTGATGGGTCGTTGCAAGGTTTTTGTAACCCAGTGTGTGTCAATACGGGAATAGCCAGCTACCTGGGCGGTAGGGTTGCATCCAGTGTCCCAGGAATATATACCGGCCAACGTGTAACGGCCGTCCGGTCCTTCACAAGCCAAGGCGCTGCCTACATCAACCTAAAAAAAAATAATTTGTAAGCTTGTTAATAGCTTAATATATGAATAATTAGTGTCTAATAGTGAAATAAAAATATAAACTTTTATTTATACTTTACAAAATATCTTCTTACAATTAAATGATTCAAATAGTTATTTTTCAACATTTTGAAAAACCATAATCTACACAGCTAGCTGTTTAACACCATAATGTAATGTTGTATTAATGAATTCGTTCTGTTCCTCTTATAATACTGTAAATTTTTAGTCTACAGTCGTTATAAAGATTAACTACTGATTTATTAATAATGAATTCTGTATAAAGCATCTTAGTACACATTGCATTTGAAAATATATAACAAATAATTATTGTAGACCATAAATTACGCGATTCATTAAATTGTCTCATGTGACAAACTCCCTTGTATTTGACAATTTTTATTTGAATTTTATGCAGTTTGTAAATCTATTATAATTTTATTATAAATTATAATTATTTAAAAATTATAATTGTCCTTCACCTAATTAATTACCATATTTGCAAATATTTCGAGTTTCGAGTATATCATCTACAAATTTCTTTAACTGCAATAAAAATATAGTCAATACACCTGATTACTTCAGAATTTATATTACAATTGTCAATTAAAATTAGATTTGTAGATACTATTAAAGTTAAAGAATACTTACATCACAGATATCGGCTTGAGGCTGTACAGTTGCTCCACAGACACAGTTAGTATTATACAAGTGAGCAGAGTTGGCATGGTTTTGTTGTAACTGTTGTTGGCATTGATTTCCAGGGATTATTCCTACTCCAAGGATGTGCATGATGCTGTTCAGAATGTTCACTGTAAAAAGAATATAAATATATAAAATTTCTTATATAGAACCATATATTTAAATTGTATAGAATTCACTGCAAGAAAAAAAATAATTTAAAATTTATTCATTCAATATATCTGATTTAATCAAGACTACTATTAAAAAGAACTATATCTTTTCAACTTCGATTCCAGAAAAAGTAAATTAAATTTCGTAAAGTACTTCAATTTCCGAAAAATTATATCAAAATATCAATTAACCACTTCCGAAATTGAAATTACTTTTTCTGAAATTGATGTTACTTTTTCTGAAATTGACGTTACTTTTTCCGAAACTGAATTTACTTCTCTGAAATTGAAAAGTTATAGAAGTCGAATCGTAATGTTGAAATTTGGACTACATAAGTTTTGTTTTTCAAGATAAATAAAATATTTGTAGTATAATTCCTATATAAACACATAGATAAATATGGTGAAATTTCATATTTAAATCTTAATATTATGGAAAGTTAATTCTGTTACTTACGTTGAAGAATGGTTTTGCCCCATCCAGTTGTGATACATTTAGCGTTTTGGAATTTCTGTGCAACGTCTTCGTCAGGTTCAGGCAGACAAAGAGTGTCAACGTTTCTGTCCAATCTAAATTTATCTTCAAGGATAAGAAGAGCAACGTCGTTAAATCTGTTTTCTGGGCGGTATCCAGGATGACGAACAATGGCAGACACTTTGTTGATTTGGAAGGGTTTGGGTTCTTCATCGATGCCGAGTTTCCATTCTCCTCCTTTGACTAAAACGTCACTGGCGAGCAAGCTAAAAAATCATTTCGATTCAGTATTGTTTCAACATGAAGGAACAGGAGTAGGGGAAAAATAAACATGTGTATGTTTAGTCAGCTGTTAACAGTCAAATTTTTGTAAACTGGTGTCGTACGTTCTTAACACGAGTAATGAGCAATATGTATAAGATTATTTTAACTTAATAGATTTCAATTTGTTTCACATACTACTATAATAATATGAATATAATAAATCCAATTTTATTAGACTGGCAAAGTCCACTAATCGACGTACAAAATAGTGTCGAAATCTTATTGAATATAAAATGTACCTACGTGTTGAAAAAGTGTGTATTTAAGTAATTTACTTTTTACTTTGCCACGACGTTTGTTACTTAGATATCAACTGTGTTGCCCGCCCGTGCAGGTCCTTGTTACAATCACAAGCCGGTATCAGATAGCTTTGTGGTTACCAAGTTAATTGTATCTCAACTTGGAAAGGTAACGAAAAATGGTGTCGAACAAGACGAGTCGAGAAAAATTTCTCGAAAAATTTTCGACCTGACCCGGATTCGAACATCGAACTCTTGAGTCCAGAGGCTAGCACTCTACCACTATGATATACCACCGTTTTTAAAAATTTAATATGAGTCAGTTTTCCGTAAACGATGCTTTTGAGAGTATACTTCAAGCTAAAAATTTCTTGTTTTGAGGTATTGAATATGATACACATACTCGTTTAACAACACAACATAATTATTGTCATATTTAGCAGTTCAATCACAACAGTTCTTATAAAACGTAGAACAGAACTTGTTCTTACTTTTCTACGCAATGAGCAGCAGTAATAATGACATCTCTGCGAATGATAGCTCCACCACACAGTAAACTCCTATTGGTATCTCTCAAGATCATAGCTTGCCATGGAATTTCAGCAAAATTGGCATCAATGGGTCCAGGTCCAAGTGGTTGACTATCCTGAAAATTAGAGAGAATAGTTAATTTCTATTCATCTACAATAAATAAAAGTATTTTTTAAATCAAATTTCAGCTTCTACAAGAGACCTACATTCAGTGGCGGATTTAACGGTAAGCAATTGCACACTTGCACCCTAGGCCCTTGTCTGAAAGGGCCTCAGATCAAACAAAATTTATAAATATATTTTCATTAGACGAGCAAAATCAGAGTATCCAGGTTGATATTACTTGTTAAAAGTAATAGATTTAATTTCTATTCGCGAAAACACTAGAAACGTTTAATGGTAACTAATGTGGAACGATTTAGTTAAACTTAGTTTTTTGACACGAAAAAAGTTAAACACATGATCTTATATTAAAATCTAAATTAGGAATGCCGAATGTACTCAATTTCGAGCTTTAGCCCGGTTTGATTTTGAGTCAATTTTCGAGCTGGGCCTGCTCATTTATTGTGGGGTTGATCTTAGTCGAGTCTGGCTGCCGATTTTTTTTATCGGATTGCGTATAGCCAAACCTCAAATATTGTACAATCTTACTCCTTTCATTGGTCAATGAAATACTTTGCGCCCTGGGCCCTTTTCCTTAAATCCGACACAGCCTACATATTATAGTGATTGCCAAACAACTTATGACCTTGTCAAATAAAAGTAAATATAGTTTTCGTTATGTACTCTGCAAATATTAACTTAACACTGTTAGATATTTTAAGTAAATATTAAACCCACTTCATTTGTATGTTGCACAATACATATGAGTACATTATATTCGTACAATCTAACTGTCAATAATGTAAATTAAATAACTTACCGGGTGTCTGGTACCGCAAGTCTCAGAATTTTTAACTTGACTGACTGGGAACTTAGTGTCATATCTACTCTCAATTGGTGGCTTGGTGTCAACTTGTACTGGAACATTCACCAGCCGAGAATCGAAGGGTATATTTGGTACACTGCTGGGGTAGCCACCTGGCCTGATCACAGCATTGGGGTTGTTAGAAGGAGAGCCGATTTGGTTGGGTTCGTATGGATTGTAAGGCCTGGTAACCTGAGTTGGAGGGCGACCCTTCACACCAGGTGGAGTCTTAGGGCGGTATTGGCCGTTGTTGCCAGGTTGACGAGAAAGACCGGGGTTGGAACCCTGGCCGTCTTGATCAGGATTGAACAGACCCAGTTGGGTGGATGGCCAAGGATCTTTGTATTCAGGATCACGGCAACATTTTCCAATAATACCGGATTCGGGATCTAGGCATTCCTAAGAAAAACGAAATAAAAATTTGAATTAATCTTCAACATAAAGGTAATATATTGTGCATATCTATTAATCCTTATTATTTGTTGGAATTTAATATAGAATACTGAAATATTTGATCCAGCAACAATTTATATTGGTATTACCAGAATGGTCGTTCAGGCTACTACTACATTTGATTACGATTATAACAAAAGTGACATCAGAGTAACTGTTGATCAAAACTTCTTATACTTGTTGTGGAACAAGTAATTATTTGAAATTTCCAAATATGATTCAAATTCAAAGTTTGGTACTTTATAATTTTTCCGAATGGTATTTTAGCTGTTAAGGCCGCTCCGGAGTGAATAGAAATTTCGTATTTGCTCCGAAATCTTATGCAACCGTTAAACACAGGATTTTGCTGTGTTGCTGTTCTTGAAACCACTGTCTGCCGGCCGAGGGTCTATTTATTAGGGGTTGTAAATTATCCAAATAATGCTCTTATAATACCTCCTTCTGTTGGTTTGAATGGCTTCGACTTTTACTTTTTTGACATAATGTCATCATTTTAAATGCAAAAGCCGACCGAAATTATATTTTCCAACACACTATTGGTCAGTTTACTGAACAGCTTTGAAAGAAAGAAAGGCGAAAACGTGTTACAGCCTTGCACTTCGGACAGATTTGCAAAAAGCGGAAAGGAACGTCCACAGCGAATGTAGTTAAAAATATATTATATAATTCGTTTACCGGTTCTAAAGCAACAGAATCTGGCATTAGTAATGAAAGTAAGGCTATTGAAATCCTGGAAGATATGCTTAAAAAAAATTAATAAAAGTGGATTTTTCATACATGAATCCATACCGTATTTGGGAGCGTCGCCGGATGGACTGATCGGCTGTGAAGAAATTTGTGAAATAAAATGTCCCTACAGTGTAAGAGACATATGTTGTGTTTAAAAAAAAAATCTGATGTGGCCAGCACATTACCTTCCGTCAGTTCTATGTATTTTGTACAAATTTCATAGGGAAAGTTCCTTGCTAAATTAAATATTCTATTTCTTGTACATTACCTTCCGGCAGTTGCATGTATTTTATGCAAATTTCATACAGAAAATTATTATTTTGTGACGTTTTCTATATACAGTGTAATGTATCTGCAGAAATAAAAGATTTATTATTATTATTATTTCTTGTACATTACCTTAAAGCAGTTGTATGTATTTTATACAAATTCCATACAGAAAGCAAAAGATCCTATACCTATTTCCAGTAAAATTATAAGACAAACACACTATGTCAATTTCACTTGACACTGACATCTTTCAATCAAAATTTTCTTAATAAAGTAGCTGTTTTCATAGCTATGGCTACTTTATGAAATTTAATTTCTTTATAATTTTTTAACTCTATATCCATTTAATATTAGGTATAAAATGCAATCAAATCGTATAGAAAATAAAATATTCTTTAATATTTATAATAACATTAAATGTGAAAAAATGATATTTAACATAGTTTTTTCAAGAAAAACTGTTAAAATCTTCAAATGAGGGTACTTCCGGTTGTCCAATTCTAACCAAAATCTAATCAGCTCTTCGCATGGATGTAACGAAGAGAAATACGAAAGAATTATAATTTTTAGAATTGTAGTATGGAAGTTATCGTAGACGAAAATTTTGTTACACACACACACACACACACACACACATACACACACACACACACACGCACACACACACACACACACACACACACACACACACACACACACACACACACACACACACGGACACACATAGGTACATACATACATACATACATACATACACACACACACACACACACACACACACACACACACACACACACACACACACACACACACACACACACACACACACACACACACACACATACAGACATCATCGTAAAAATAGTAAAATCGTATTGTAGGGACCCTAAAACGTGCTTATTCATCAAAAACTCACAACCGAATTTTTTGACCAAAGACAATACCTTGCTTACCTAAAGGTGACGGAAGGTAAAAACGATAATTTCTAATAGAAATTTATGTTACTTTGTAATATACACAAATATTGACATATATTTTGAAAAAATGGAAAAGAATTCTGTATTTTGGGAAGAAATAATGGTTCCAAAACTAATTCATTTTTATCAAAATTCTTTGTTACCCGAATTAGTTGATCCTAGATATAGTCATG
The DNA here is from genome assembly GCA_963082715.1 of Harpalus rubripes. Lineage (NCBI taxonomy): Eukaryota > Metazoa > Arthropoda > Insecta > Coleoptera > Carabidae > Harpalus > Harpalus rubripes. Next base: position 37,331,407 of record OY720450.1, read on the forward strand.
GATTACCTGATAAATTATTTGTATGACTATATAGATAATATACATAGATTTTGATAATCTCATACCCTGAAAAAATGTTTTAATTGTAAGTTTAATTTTGTCATTTTATATCATAAAACAGTTTTCTGCAATATTTTTGTTTCACACAATAAAGAATTTTTTTCTGTAAAATGACTTCAAGTCGTATGTTGTCAGATTCCTAAGATCCCTGTCCTTCTTATAAAATATAAAATAAATGTTCAAGTAGTAAAGTAGTCAATGTGGACCCCGCAATAAAAATCTACCTGCTCACTAACCATCGTCGCTGACGGCACAAGATGTTAGTTTGGTTGCATAGTTTTGTATATTTGAGTTTAAAAACATGAAAATATGATGTGAAAATCGAAAACAAATATACTGTTTTCTCTTGAACGGGACATTTTTAAATAAATTTAATCGGTAAAAAGTTTTGTTTTTTCATAATATTTCATTTTATATATAATTTGTATATTGTAATGCTCTGCAATCTGTGAAAAGATGACTAATGGCTAAACATAAAAATGACTATATCTTGCTTATTATAAACTTTATCAAATAAATGAACGACAAATGTTAATATTTTTATATCATCATCATTTATATAAAATTTTAATAAACTTGGCCCTATAGAACAGCAGATAAATGTATAGCATGTTTAAGCAATTTCGCATGTACTCCGGAGCGGCCTTAAGTAAATTCAAAGCGGACAGACGATGATAAATTACATCCGACTCTTTTGTGACTCGATTCACAACTGTGTGGGTATTAGGTAGATATAAGTTTTCCAAATTTTTTTTGTTATTTGTTTTTAAATTAAATACAGTGTTATTTACAAATTACTGATCGGTAAGTGATGTGAATCACTTGCCGACCAGGAGGCGGAGACGGTAAGTTAATAAAAACAACGATTAAAGCTTACTTTAAAAATGACAATAATTTTTTTAATATGTCAAAATAATTTTCAAATCTAATTTTTTAAAAATTTTATGTGTCGATACTGCAAAAAACGTAATAAGCATCATGGTCAGTACGTGCTCTTTTACCGGTATCGGACTTCGTTTCGATCTCCAAAATCATCCTCAACCGGTAGGAAGCACTTACTGATCTTAATACTTAAATAACTGTATTTTGATTGTTAAAATTCATTCGAACCCATGTTTCAGACAACGTACAGATTTATGTTTAATGAATAGGTATATATAAAACTTACAGTGAGTGGTACTTTGTTGATTTGCTGTTCAGGGGTAAGAAGCACCCTAGTCTTGGAAATAACACCCTCGGCGGTACAGAAATCTTCAGTAACACATTTCAGTGCAGCAGCACATCCTGGATATGGTGTCGTGTTTTGTGGAAAATCAGTGCTGGGCCTTCTTTGTGTAGGTGGTTGAGTTGGTCTTAAAAATTGTTCCCTTTCATTCGTACCATCAGGGCTCCTGTCAGGATCTGGTGTAGTAGTAGGATTATATCTTGGAGGAGTATAGCTTGGAGGGACATAACCAGGCTTTGTAGGAGTTGGATCAGGTTGATTTGGAGGAAGTACACTGATATGGACAATATTAGAATCAGGCACTCTTTGGTCAGTAGGAGGGAGGTATTGATTGTTTCCAGTTGTTGCAGAAGGAACTTGAGGAGGAAGATACCCTGAAGTTACTGGCCTTCTGGTTGTTGGCTGAGAGAAGGGAGGCAAATAAGGAGAAGATGGCTGAACTAGCCTGGGAGTTGTAGGTTGGTAGGGAGTAGGTCTGGGTGTTGTTGGTTGATAGGGAGTAGGTCTAGGACTTGAAGGTTGGGGACTTCTGTCTGGGGGTAGTAAATCCGGAGTGTAAGAGCTTGGACTAGGACTAGGAGAAGGACCTGGAGGCAAATATGCTGGTCCTTTGATTGTAGAAGCAAAATTCAACTCGTTGGTGACGTCATTGAGGGTACTTCCTTGCCCGTTAGGCCTCACATCAATTCCAAACCTAGGAGTAGTGGGTCCTCCTGGTGTCGTTCTCAAACCTGGAGCTTGTCCAGGTCCGTAATGCTGCAAAGCTGGCGTCGTTCTTAATCCTGGAGCTTCTCCAGGTCCATAATGCAGTAATCCTCCAGCTGGGGTAGAGGGTTGGTTTTGGCTTCCAGTTTGACCATCTGGTATGACTTGGATTACTCCAGGGCTTTGTCCGTCACCTCCTCCGAAAGGAATGGTCTGTCCAGGTTGGTATCCTCCGCTAGGTACCTGTCCTGGCACAATATTGGGTCTGCCGCCGGGTTGCACACCCCCCGCAGTTGGGCCTGGGGTGAACCGGCTGCTGAAGTCGCTGGGACTGGTTGTTTGAGTTCCGTAGATGTTCGTTGAGCCCGAGAATGATGTGGAGCCACTGTGAGAAGCAGAAGTCTGATGAGACAGGGTAGTTTGGTCACTGGATCTTCCTGGGTAACTCGGATTTGGAAGATTAACCGGCGTGTCTGGATATGGAAGTCCGGATTTATTTGGTAATTTGCAGCATGTTTCTGTACTGACATCGCAATAGTTATTCTAAAATGAAAAGGAAAATTATTTAAAAAATGCAATACGTTATTAAGTATATACGGATAGAATGCATGTAAAAATTTTTACCAAAAATATTGCAGCATAAACATCATAAATTGAATTAATATGAATATAACTTATTTATTTTTAATATTATTACGCATTTATAAGAAAGTGTTACAATAATTTCAGTGCTAGGCAATGTATTGTTAAAAATTGGCAATCATAGTTGATTGCGGTAGTGAGATTACTCTTTTTATAAATATCTACTTTTCAGAATGACTGTCAAATTATTTTCGCACTTGTACTGAAATTAAACTATTACGAAACTAAAAGTAAAAAAGACAAATTACTAATTATTTGTATTAAAATTTGGATGCAGGTCCGTACTGTCCGTAGCCAGGGAGGAGCCAGAGTGGGGATTACTTTGGAATAAATAGTTGCCCAATGTACAGAAAATCCTAGTGTTTTTAATTACCTTTTAATTTTTATATCTATTTTTTATTTTTTGTATATTTCTTATACAGTGTTTTTGTAAAGATATTACATAATAGATGGCTCTAATACAAGTATAATCTCTATAGAGAATAATTTTACTTTAAAAAATTCCCCCTGTAAAATTTCAGTTGTCCACTCTAAAATTTTAGTTACCCATTCAAATTTGGATCTGGCTACTGGCCTGGTAGGATATTTCCAGGACCTACTGTACACTGTACGTGCACCATACATTGTGTAACTAAGCCACAAATGACTATGACTTCCATAACTTGTTTTATTAATATGATTATGAATTTTAAATTTGAGGAATAAAAACCTGAGTCATGCTAAACGACTATATTATTTTTATATTCCAATTTCTCTGTTATAATTTATTGTTGGAATAAATGTTCCAACACTTATTTGCTTTTCATAGTTGTTAATCACTTGAGTACCTATTGCTGAAACCCTCTATAAAATATTCATTAGGAAAACATGATCATGTCATTTTTCTAAACATGAATAACCATTGCTACATGACATATCCATATATTATCAATAAAATCTCTGGCAGACATTAAAATCCGATGTGCCAATCGATATAACGCGGAAAGTTCATCAGGGTCGCGGGTCACACTCAGGTGATATCAACTAATTTCTATAACGCTTAGGTCAAAGAGCACCAAGCAGTAAACAGATCTATTCGAATATGTTCAAACAAATTATGAGAAATAAGTGTTTGGTAATTCACATCTAATGTTTTTTTTTATTAATTTATTAACTTATTACATTTTAAGGTTATTTTTTGTAGTTTTTCATCATGACACTAGAATAATATTTATTTGTATTTTTTTTTTCATTAAGCAATAAAACGGGATATTGTCAAATTGGCTGGTAATATTTTTTTTTCTTCAAGCGTATTATAATATGCATATTATGCTACTGTACACACGCTGTAGAAGATATTCATTGTCTTACTAGTACAAAAATGTTGTTATTGTTGTACTAGTAAAAAAATGTTAGTTTCTTAGTTCAACGCTGGCGGCGGCAGTAGCCACAGCAACACAGATCATATTGAAAATTGTTATTTGACAGTTGAATCGTTTGTGTTTTGTAGTGTACACAGCCAGCTTTGACTAAAATTGCAAATTTTAGAAATAAAAAAATGTCAAAAAATTATTTGAAACACCTGAAGAAAAAATAGTATATGTCATTCGGAGTAGAACGCCCTTTTTGTGTTTTACCCAGCTTGCCAGGCCTCGGCTGGCGCCTCGGCCGCAATAGCTGGGTTCAACACAAAAAGACCGCTTTCTACTCCTAATAACACAATATACTATTATTTCTTCTTTAAAAGTTACGGATAAGTGAATACAGATGCATGTGGACGCAACCTTTCTCAACCTATTCCGATTCAATTTGTACTCCGAAGTGTACTTTTAAATTTGTGACCGCGCGGAATTTGTATAGGGAAAGAAATGTACTTCTTCACGCGCGCCATCTTCATGGGCAATATTTGTACGTTGGGACAAAATACAAGATAAGAGGCAAGGAATGTACAGGCCGATCGTATGTGTGTTTATTGCAAGAATTTTCAATTAAAGTGAAAAAGATTATTCAATTATGAAATTTATTCTTGTAACCCAGAGGTCGGAAATATAAATATTAACGCGTGCCTGTTTTTTTTTACAAAAAAATATGTTTATCCTAAATTTATTTAAGAAAAATAAATTTTTAATGACATTAGTAAGAATTCGAGTGGGTTAATTATGGATTTGAATTCGAGTCTAATTTCAATAAAATATGAAGTTTCATACGAAATTTTAATATATTTAATAAATTATACATGATGCAATCTTGACATACAACTCAACATTCTTGATTGTGTCACGAGAGACGCTCGTATCATATAGATAAGTAAATAGATTGTCAATCGATATTTTCTGATTTTGATCGTTTTAAAGATATAAAAAAAGATTTAAAAGCACAGATTGCTGTTTGTGTGTTAATTAACCGTTTGTTTTTGTTGTTGTTGTTGTTGTTTGAACGGGGTCCGAGTATAAACCGACGTCAAATTTGAAATATGATTTTTTTTAAAAAAAACCTATTACGAAAATGACCCCTGTCACCCTGTAGTGCTCTCTCTTCGACAGCTTTACAAGTCCGTGAAGTGACGACTGCGCATTATAAACACTCATAATGGTACTGATTATCTTTACCGATATCTACGAATAAACACTGACTGCGACACACCCAGAAATAGGTAATTCTTATACGTCGAAATGATATATTTATATAAAATCTCATACATGCGTGTTTTTTTTTTTAAAAAAAAAATTAGACTATTTGTATGAAAGTAGATTGTGGACGCCTGCTGAGGAATAAATTTCAATTGTAGATGCGAAAATCTTGCATTTAGACAAGTAAGGTACCTAACCAATGCTTAGATAATAATACTTCCCGTCGAATAATTGTTAAATAAGTAATTGTTTTTATGTACACCAAACTTTTTTCTTCCCGTCTGTCATTAAAGGAGATAGGTATGGTTTTTTTTGTTAAAAAGTCAACAATTTTTTTCGTCGCAATAATTCCAATTCTACGATTTATAATTATAACTGTCAATAGTCATATTGTCAACCAAAATAGAAAATTTACTGGGAACCCTTAACAATTTTGCATAAGCAAATAATTTTAAATGGTTTCACAATAGGGGATTCCACCAATTTTTATATAAGATTTCATCTTAACGTATAAATAAAACTAAGTTTATCGGTGAAAATCCGGTGAAAAATTACAATTAATAAGCGAGTTAGAGTTGTAGATATGACGTCACGAATATAAGTTCTCATATCAAACTGTTTTCTTCATGGACCTAAATGTTCTTGAAATATATGCTATTTCCAAAATTATATTTATAAAAAACTGTACAAGTCTATATTATTTATAATTGGAAGTGCATTTAAGTTATTAAGTTTAATGCAAAACATTTATATTCAAATAAAAACTGGTTGAGAATTGCAGTACTGGACTGGACTGATAGCTACGCCTCCGCTATTTGAATTTATCAACTTCCATTGGAAGTAGGCTCCTGCCCCTGACTTGTTATTCGTTATATATTTATAGGCCGTCTTTGAACCGGCAATCAAAATAATATATATATATACCGTGTGTCTGTCTTAAAGGTGTACATAGGAGATTAACATGGGAAATCAGATTTTTGCAATTTCCTGCTCGCCTAATTATTTTAAGCAAAAACGCGTCAAATAAAAGTTTTAGGGCATAAAATTCTCCATATAAATCAATAAACATAATTACCGTTGCATGCTTTGTAACGACACAAATTAATTATGAAAATGTCGAAAATTACGTTGAAAATATCGACAGCCATGGAATTGAACAAAAAATAAATAAATGCTTGACTTTTTATCTGTCACAACGTAAGTTAACTTATTTGACGTTTCTGACAATTTGATAAAACGTCAAGCATTTATTTATTTTTTGTTCAATTCCATGGCTGTCGATATTTTCAACGTAATTTTCGAAATATTCAAATTTCATTTCTGTCGTTACAGAGCATGTAAAGGTAATTATGTTTATTGATTTAGGTGCAGAATTTTATGCCCTAAAACTTTTATTTGACGCGTATTTGCTTAAAATAATTAGGCGAGCAGGAAATTGCAAAAAACTGATTTCCCATGTTAAACTCCTATGTACACCTTTAAGACAGACACACGGTATATATATGCGCGGTAGTCCCCTATTATATGATTAAAAAAATTTAAGAATAAACATATCCAAATATATATAATAAACCAGCTTGTATAAATAGGTACATGCAGATATGAATCTGGATGATGTAAAAATTATATGCTTAAGTATAAATAGTATGACAATCTATTTTGTGCGGGAAATGTTTTCTCGATACGTAAATAAGGTAAATTTTGAAATTCACAATTAGTATCTTATCAACAATAGGTTTGGAATGTGAGGTTAAGTATTTTCACGTAACTTTCCGGCCTCACATTGTTGGAAAATTTACTTGTGCGTTCTTTGTTCCATAAACAAAAAATGTATTGTTTGTTTGTGAACTGATGTGTAAATTTTTAAGTATACAGTAAACTAGGAAATTTCTGTATGTTACAGAACAATTATTTTTACCACGGTTCATGCTTCATTTTATCAATCGTTTTGTATGCTTCAAGCTTCGTTTCTTTATATATGTGGCTACTTAGCAAATTGATGGCTATACGACTTATCTTAGTGTATCTATCTACTCATTCATTTGATTTGCTTTAAATAAATAAATAGTAAATACAGGGTGTTATGCAAGTTACGTGCCATACGTTACTACTTAATAAACAAGGTTGCAATATATCGTAATCTGCAATAATTTCTTTTCTACTGTGTTTGTTGCAATAATTGTAAAAGCACTTCAAGATGAACCAATAACAGTTATTATTTATTTGTATAAAGAATTATTTAAAAATCACAGTAGTTTGAGGGAAAACAACAACACTTGTCATTTTTGAAGGTTTGAAGTTAGATGTGGAACATGGCTAATACATTTTGTATTAATGGCGACTGTTTTGGAGCACTTCTCCGTGAACCAAATACATGTCGATGTATTCTTGATTAGTGAAAGTAATAGGCATTTCTAAATATCTAACTACTACGCCACTTATTGCAAATTCAATGTCATTTATGACCAACAAATAATGTTTTTGCAACTTGAGTTTTAGATTTTAATTTATTAAGAAGCTGGTTCTTAATTGGTCGGCTTTACAGTCCCACAACTTTTGCAGTTTCAAAGATTATGTATAATGTATTTCAGAATATAACTTCTTTCAGTTCTCTTTATCATACCATGAATTTTAGCACATTACTTACATAACAACCTGTATATTATAACGCTGACTAGGCATTGGCATTACTCTGTGTGGTAAAACACATTTACCGGTTTCATGATATTAAACCATTGTTTACATATACAAATGTAGACTGGTAACTAAGAAATAACTGTATCCGTACGGTAATTATTACCATACTGATATGTCAACAACTCTCTATAAAGTGAACAAAAATAAAATTTAAATATAATGATCTTCATTAATATGTACAGATAACGTTAGTGTATCGTTCTTAATACGGTTTAATTTATTCTAAAATAATAAACATGATGAATATAGCACATTATTTGAATATTTGTAATATTGACATAATATGTCAAAACCATTGTTAATTGTTATTTATGGCATTCTGAAAATAGCATTAATCACAGAATTTCAAAAAATAATATTTATTCATAACATCATTTTCTGAAACCGATAAACTATTGAACAAACAACGGATGTTATGAATCATAACGGGCCTTAGATGTTTTAAAAACCGACATTTGCGGCAGTTATGGTACTCATAACAATCCTAGGTACGTTAATAGCTATAATTATGCAATATACATAGAGTGTTACCAGACGCGATCTCAAAGGTACCTATGAGATCGCAACTTATAAAGAGTGTAGCATTGCAACTATTATTCACGAAGCAAAATTTTCTGTAGCATCAACTTACATAGTCAATAGGTATACTCGTGCAATACAAAAAGAGTAACTGTTGTGTTCAAAGCTTATAAATTAATATACAACCGATTTAGTTTTTTTTTCGAAAATCTTGAATTAAATAAAGAACGTGTCTGTACATATACATAAATATGATTTTGAAAAAAGTCACACGAACGAATAACACTTTTTGTTCTATAGAATTTATAAAATTCTTGTTGACAATGACCTGCAAGATAAGATGTATTATCAATCTGCGAAATAATTTTTTTTTTAATTTATTTTATTTTTATGATATTTATCTGCTGTAATGAAAATCTTTATCTAAAATTAATATAATAAAAATACCTTAGAAGTTCGAATGTTACATTACAGAGTTCCCGCAGTAATAAAACATTACCTATATCCATATCACTGAAGGTGATAGAAAAAAAGTGAAAACAAGGATAACGATTATTATTGATCCTCATATAATTGGACTGGTATAAATTATATTTATGTAAAAATTAATCAACATCCTCTACAAATTAAAATACTTTAGTTCAGTGTCATCCTTAAATCCAGGCCTAGGAAGTATTATACTTCTACTGTAAATTGTATAATTTTTTATGTACGTTGCGCATTTAATAGGTAACGAGAAAATATAAATAAATATATCATCACGGCATATGACCTATTGCTGGGTGTGCGCCAATCTGCTTTGTAAACTATATACACAGATATCGGTAATGATAATATAATGATATATCCGTATCGTGTGGGTGTTTACTTGGCCTCACCTCACGGGCACTTATTGCTGGCGTGGAGAGTGCCTCACAGGGGTAGGGATCACTTTTCTGCAAAACCGCAAGTTCGGCAAATATTTTTAAATACAATTTCTCTTTAGAAAAAATATATAAACAAACATGATATGGTATAGTCAGAACTACAAGGCTAATATGTAACATAATCTCTCAGCATATTTTTTTTATTGTTTCAAATATTACAAATAAAAAATTACCTATAACACTGTTTTTCAAATTATTACCATTGGAAAGGTTTTTTCTGACTTTTGGCTGAGGTCTGGACTATAGAAATTGTGTTATGAAATTAGCTTTAGGTACCTACTTATTTTTATTCAGATAATGAACTACTACAAAAATAAGCCGAAATCGAGAAGGGTCAGGCCAAATCTCGGGATTGAGTGCACCCCTCACTACAATTTGCTCACTTCTTATTTAATCCTTGTATTGTATTTATTTGTCTGAGGTACATACGAGTATAGCAGTTAACAGAGTGAGAGTGCAATAAATGGCTGCTAGTTCTGACGATACATATTCGTGATTTGCGAAAACCACGACAGATATAAAAACAAAATTATGTTGGATGTAAAAAACTATCAACAGGTACATAAGAATGTAAAAATTTGAATAAAAAATGAGGATTATTATTATATTTTTATAGCGCATAAATTATGAACACTATTTTTCTTTAGTACTCATTATGGCGTTATTTTTACAACAAAGTATTAATGAGATTTTTATTAATTATAAAATGTATAGAAGAAAACATAAAGTCATTTGAGTAATATGATATCCACTGATGTATGTAGGTGTAGGTGGATGAGTAGCCATATTTCAGAATAAACTTTACACTTTGTGCGTATAATGTTATGAACTCATGCCCTTTACATAAAGCGAGAAACATACGCGTCGCCTAGAAACATTAAATACAATTAGTAAGACAAATTTCATCGAATGAAAGGTAATTAATTCTGACAAATACAATAAAATATTTTATATGCAAATGTTCTCCGCAAAGTAATCATTTATTTTGTCAGTGGCACCTCGGATCTTAAATGATACAACATTTAAATTCATATAAAAAACGTTTATGCAATAAGCCATAATGTAAGGAGAAGTGTGACTTTCTCGAGTCAAAGTTGACGATATATTTTTACTTTCTGTGCTGGAATTCGGGTCACCGGTGACCTCCAACAATGTCAAGGACGTTACTCGCTTGTTTTTTATCGTTTTCACTTTTCTTTACTGATTTCTCTGTTCCGTAAAATTACACATGCTAAATTTTTCAATTATTATTCAATCGTTGTTTATTAACGCAATGATACGCACAATTTTTAATCCACAACATTTAAATCATGCATAAATCAAAATATGACGGGTGATTTCAATATGCAGTAAGAAACTAAACTTTTCAATACCATACCTATACATACTACATTTCACGTAAGAAAATAGTGATGAGTTAGGTGGAATTTGATCTTGTTGTTTGATTGGATAATATCGGGGTATTATTCAATCAAAAAAAAGAGATCAAACTGCACCTATCTGCTCATCTCTATATTCTTACGTGAAATAGTCTAAATTTTAAATTTTATAAAATACTGAGAAGCAACAAATATTTTAATAGAATGAAATTTCGTACCTTTTACGTTTTAAATTATATTAAATTAACCAATCATTTGATTACAACTTTTATATACTGGAAAATTAACATGTCACAAAAATATTGATTACAAAAATTTTGAAAATCGGTATTTTGAAATCATAATTGGTCGTTTTTGGCATCTACAAATAAGAAATAATAATTCAAGATTACAAAAAAAAAACTGTTTCCTATAATCCTAATTAATATAGGTATACAGGATATTCATCTAAAATCCGAACATAAGAATTTAACAGAGGAAATCAGTATTTTAGCTTATTCTTTAATTTACGCCGTTGGTATCAGTGAACTTAATAGACCTTTTCAATTTAAAGAGATAGAAAATATATGCGCAATGGGGATCTGCGCATAGTAAGAACAAATGGCGGGAGTCATGGATACGCGCTTGCAATGAGATCCATGGCGTTTGTTTCTATTTCTTCTGTTGGACTTCATACGTGAGAAAAGTCTTTAAAAAACTTCTCGAAAGAAGTTACAATAGCTTTTTCTGAAGTCTATAAACAAAGTAGCTATTTGCGCTTTCTTTTGTCAACGCAAAATGTCACTTTGCCGTTCATGCGCGACAAAATAGGAGAAACGCTTTTCTAACTATACAATGTTAAGAAATGTCACTTGTCTACATTCTAATGGAAACGTTTAGTCAGGAACTAATGGAACTGTAGTTACACATTTACCAACCTTCACAAGTCAATCGGACAAATAACTGCTCTATCGGTATATTATATAACCAAACAAAATGCAGCACTGCTGCAAAAATAAAATAGGGCATTCATTTACAAAAACGAAAGTATAAATTGCTTAGATTAGATTGAAGCAATAACTCCAGAAGATTGGAAAATAACGAAAAACAGTTGTGCTACTACCTGCAAAAGTTTAGTGTGAACGCTCCCAATGGACATCCACTATTTCACTGTACTAGTATACTGTATTTGAAAAAAATAAATCATACAAAAAAAATAGTGGAGGACCCCATTGTGGCGAGTGTATAAAAAATCTTGTGTGTGTTTCGAGCGCAAATGGACATTGTCCATTTCGAGAGAACAACCTCTCAATCGACAATGTCCCATTTTGCGCTCTTAACACATACAAATAGCTATTATTGAAGCTAAAATGTCTAACGATGCAAATTTTCACCGAGAATACAGGTACTCGTATTTTAATGACTGCAATTTTTTGACGTTTCGTTTGACAGCCCAACTAGCAGTTGTTGGCGTTATTGTACTTACTATTTGAAGAGATAGCCATTAAATTGAAAAGATCTATTAAAAATTTATTAAATTAAAAAAATTTAATGTATTGTACGGTAATAATAATGAATTACACTATGCGTTAAAATATTTATTCCAAGGAATATTTCAGGGATACATATATTTTGAATAGAAGTATAATTCGAATTATCGCGTAAAATTTATGTCTGTACCTAGCTCTCGCTTAATTATAATTTTAAAATGTACGTGTATTATTATTATTCTCAAATAATTAAACTGTTACCATTGTATTTATGCTAAATATTATCTACCTTCTACGTTTATCTGACACTAATTGAGAAACAATCTAGACCCGCGTAAGTGCCTGAAGAGTGCGAGGTAAATAATGGGATCAAGTCAAGTCACTTGGATTAAAGATGACCAGATTTTCTCTATTGTAAACTGAGCTAAACCGGGACATGTGATCTTAATGTTTATGCTTAGATTAGCCAGAAGATTTGAGATTTTACATAGTAAACGATCATACTTTTTAAGTAAATAATATGAGTTATGAGTGGTTCAATATGGCACAATTTTATTTCTAGACTCATTTAGCGAAGTGGATTATGAGAGGAGACTATGTCACGGTATACATACAATATTTGGTACAGCTCTTACGGCTGTCCCAATTATTTTGTTATTATTCATCACTGTATAATCTAAATGCCTCTTCATCACGAATGTCAGAGTCTGTTGGGATTAAGGCGGTGGCGATTGCCACCTCTAGTAAGTAGGCGACGCGTGGGTTCGTGCCACTCTCACACTGGCTACCAGTGACGTCACAAATGTGATACATCATCGTTTATTTATTCGAATTTCGTAGTTTTCCTTTTTAATGATCCGACTTGCAATTACGATGTATGCTATTTTTATTTAAAATGTTTATTTTTGTCAAGATTTGATTGAATTTGAAGCGTGATGAGCATGCATATTTACAAAGAATATTAAATTAACAAATTAACTAAGAGTTGTTTTCTATAATAGAAATTAGTTTGCAAAAAATGTTACCCAAAAAAATCGTCACGAAATATTTACATAATTTGTTTTCCCACGAGTATCTATTCGATAAAAAACCATTTTATTTGCATGTGACTATACTGTTTTTTTTTATTATTATTAATAGTAGGAGAAGTATATTTAAACGCATTATAAAAACAATAAAATATCGTTATGAATTTTTGAGGTATATTAAACGGGGAAATTTTTTATAATCTCTCAAAAATTTATCTTTGCTATGTTTCATACGAGTATAACGAACATTATGTCATTAAAATTAATTTAATTGTTTATAAAATTCTCCCGAAAATTCCTGACGGTTCTTATGTATAATAAATAATATTATTGTTCAATAAATATGATGGAAAGCAAATACATATATAAGTATTTGATAATCTATGCTTACGTACAGGATGATCGGCATAAGACCATCACCAAGAATATTTCGTTTATTTTGAAGGATACAAAAAAATTTAATAAGCAAAGTTTAACTAGAGAAAGTGCTCCATAAGATGATCGTAATAAAAAATTTATATCACTTCCAGTTTTAGCAGAAATAGGTTCAACTTTAAATAAAGCATATAGGGAATCGGAATTTTTAAATATTTTTTCAGAATACACATAAATTTACCTTCACAACGATACCAAAATATCATAGTTTTACTTTAATCGTTTCAAAATAGCGACCATTTATTTAATTAATAAAATTCCATGAACAATAAACAGCAAGCAATTTTATTACTTTAATACAAAAGAAAACTATTTAGCTGCATTAGTTTTGTTATTTAATGTGACAGTAACAATCATTTTTTTTACAATAATTATGGCCCAAGTGAAGAAATGGTTGATAAGTTGATATAAGTAGTTTTAATATTCGGAGAATGTCAAAGAAATTCTATTAGAGCGAACTTTATGGAGAGAGGTACCCTCACTTTTCTTTTGTTTTAAGATAATAAAATTGTTTTCATTGCTTGCTATGCTTTATTTTGCATGGAATTTTATTTACACACATTGAAAATAAATGCGTTCCATTTTGAAATGGTTGAAGCAGAACTATAATATTTTAGTATCGTTGTGAAGGTAATTTTATTTACATTCTGAAAAAAATATATATAAAATTATCGATTTCCTATACTAGTTTTAAAGTTGTACCGCTTTTCCGCTAAACTGGGAGTAATACAAAATTCTTACTACGATCATTTTATGAGAACATTTGTCTAGTTAAACTTTAGTTATTAACATTTTTTTTTGTATATTTCAAATTAAAAGAAATATTATTGGTGCAGGACTTAAGCCGATCATCCTGTATACAATATAAGTAATGGAATAAAAATTCAACCAGCCATTCGGAAAAGGAAAAAATCTCTATTATTTACAAAATAGATTGTAGTAGTTTTTTCAAACTTTATAAGAAATAACGAAATAAATAAATACAGCATCAAAGCTTATTACCCATAACTGAGTAAGTATATCAATCTGCTTTCATTCACACATTTCGATAATAATATTTATTAATAACTAGGTATAAGAAAATATAAACAAAAATTAAATAAAAATATCCAATAGTAATGAATGAATATGCTTATAATCCATAATACATTTTTTCATGTAAAGTTTTATTCTGAAGTAAGTTCAGAAATAAACATAAAATAATAAAACATACACTTGGTTTGTCCACAAATATTCATCATGTTCCAGTTCCACCAAGTACCGACTACAAAATCTTTGTCAAATATCAGAAATAAACATTTATACACAAAATATTTTTGGTTATCTGAAATAATTTTGAACAAAGATTATTATTTACATATACCTAATATTTTGAATGACATCATTTTATACGAAGTACCTATCTAATTTAAATTTACTTACTAATCTTGCAAATTTCATTACCACATCCTTATTCTTTAAATACATAAGTAAGCAATTACTGTCATACAACATGTCCATCATGTATCATAATTTTCACGGAAACTTACGATCTTATGGAAAAAAACTTTACAGTATATTCGTGTTCACGTGAAAATACCTAATTGTTTTTACATTCTTCGTGCGAATTTTAAGTGTGAAGCTCGTAGTATGTTTTTGCTCTCATGCATTGGATATACGTAATTCTTCATCCATCTCGCTTTAATCTCATTGTGTAAAACAAAAGAATGTTCATGACAGACACCATCAATGTCAAGTTGAAGACTTATGTGCTTAAACTGTTAGCGGAATTTAGAAAAATACGCAGTTTATGTGGTATAACTTCAGTGATTTCCGTTAAGGCAAGGTCGTTTGTGTAATTTGAATTTATAGTAGAGAATTTTTTCAATTCTCAGCATAGTGTTTATGTCTGAGATAAATAATAATTAAATATTAAACTTTGATGGCGATAGTTATTTACTTAAAATAGAATAGAAAATATAATTATATCGTTTGGCCAGTGATTTCAAATACTCGTAGAAGATGGCTGTGTAATTTTTTGGGATAAATTAAATTTTGTTCTAATCTTACTTACGATTTTAATAATCGTTCATTACATATGTTATTATATTCTGTGTACGAATGAAAATGAAACAAAAAATAGTTAAGTTTGAACTAGTGCCTCTATAACAAGCATCTAATATTGCATGTTCAATTTTACACCGCCACAATTAAAACAAAGGCGGTTAAATGATATTTTCTTATTATCTCACAAATTCTTTTGGAATAGTTGCTCAGAAAGGAATGTTATAAATCATTGCGTGAGATAATTTTAAATGATCGTTCGTATTAAGTATCGTTTTACGCTAGCTCATAGAACAAATTTATCGTAGATACTGAAATATTGAAAATATAGGAATGCCGAATACGTATAACATTTCAAAGCTTTCAAAAAATATATTTACTTTTACGTTTCTTTAAAATTATGATAAAATTTACATAACTAAAATAAATATTTAAATTTGATATAAATATTTCTAGATTCTTGTATAAATCAGAGATAAATTTTTAACAATAGGTGAAATATGGTAAAATTCTGAATAATATAAACAACAATAAAAATTAGATAAATTCCACTTTTTTGTTATATTCTAGAAAAAGTAGTACGATAAATTTAATGTTAGAATTTGAATTACAAAAAATTAAACAAAGTGCCTTTTGTATGTGTTTTTTTCTAAAATAGAATTTTCCATATAATTAAAAAGTGGATGTGTGAAAAAATTAAAAGTCAAGGATTCTGCAGATGTCATTTTTACTTAACACATTAAAATACTGGATGATATTTTAATGTTAATGTGTGCTTACGAAAATTCTGATAATTCGTTTGACATAAATTTACTGCTCGATATATTAGTGGAAGTAATTATATTTATTGTCTTACTTGATTTATAATTCTAGTCTGTTTTATCTTAACCAAAATGTGTATTTTCCATTAATTTTTGTCTTAAGTTTAAAAGTACTAGTTTCTAGACTTATATCCTTGGTAGTTGCTACATTCAAAATTTCATGAATTGAATACGTCAACTTTTATTTAGCATTTCCATAATACTGGCGTCATTTAATTTTGTATGACGCCAAAAATGCATTTACTTTTTATTTTACGACAATATTTAATAACTAATAGTGTCACAATGAAATTCATTACTTGATATTATAACTACGCTAGCTTACAGTTTTGAAACGAACTAATTTTAATGTATGTACTATATATATATATATATATATATATATATATATATATATATATATATATATATATATATATATATATATATATATATATAAACTGAAAAAGATAACTTACCCCATTTCTGACTGTAAGAAGACCATCTCCATTGTTGTTGACAATTCCATTGTTGCAAAGATGTTTCTTTACACAGATAAGCCCTTCGCCGTAACATTTAATCGTGAGTTGCCCTTCAATATTACTTGGTTGGTGTTGTTGATTTCCAGCTATAGGTGTTGTCCTGGAACCATAACTTCCAGCTCCAGCAAATGATCCAGCTGTTGCTCCACTTGTTCCTGTATATCCTCCTCCACTTGGAGTATTTTGTTCTCCAGAAGTGAATCCAGGTTGGGTGTAAGTTCCACTTGTGCTACCTGATCCACTGTAACTGCCAGACGTCGTTTGTGAATGTTGAGCGCTTGATCCAAAACTGCCAGAAGTGGAACCAGAGAAACTGCCAGATGTAGTGTAGCCAGGTTGAGAACCAGAGCTAGAATAGCTAGGCTGGCCAGGCTGTCCGGGTTGTCCAGGGTGCCCAAGTTGCCCCGGTTGTCCAGGGTGCCCAGGTTGTCCGGGTTGTCCAGGGTGACCAGGTTGCCCTGGCTGTCCAGGTTGACCAGACTGCCCAGGTTTCCCGGGCTGACCAAGTTGTCCGGGTTGACCAGGATGACCAGATTGCCCTGGCTGGCCAGTGTAACTTCCAGACGTCGTTTGTGAATGTTGAGCGCTTGATCCAAAACTGCCAGAAGTGGAACCAGAGAAACTGTCAGATGTAGTGTAGCCAGGTTGAGAACCAGAGCTAGAATAGCTAGGTTTGCCAGGCTGTCCGGGTTGTCCAGGGTGCCCAGGTTGTCCGGGTTGTCCAGGGTGCCCAGGTTGTCCAGGGTGACCAGGTTGCCCTGGCTGTCCAGACTGACCAGGTTGTCCGGGTTGACCGGGGTGACCAGATTGCCCTGGCTGGCCAGGTTGTCCATGTTGTCCGGGTTGACCAGGGTGACCAGGTTGCCCGGGTTGACCAGGTTGTCCGGGCCTACCAGGCTGCCCATACTGTTCCGGTTGACTAGGCTGTCCAGGTTGTCCGGGCTGTCCAGGTGAACCTGGCTGTCCATAATGTCCAGAATGACTAGGTTGTCCCGGCTGCCCTGGTTGTCCATATTGTCCGGCCCGACCAGGTTGTCCTGGTTGTCCTGGTTGCCCAGGTTGGCCAGGGTGCCCAGATTGTCCAGGGTGGCCAGGTTGTCCTAGCTGAGCAGATTGTCCAGGGTGACCAGGTTGTCCTGGCTGACCGGGATAAGTTGTAGGGATTGCTGCACCACCAGTGAATCCAGTGCTAGTAGACCCAGAATAACTTCCACTACCTGCGTAGCTACCGCTTGTTGAACTAGAGCCAGAAAAGCTCCCCGATGTTGTTCCTTGTCCAGGGTACGATTGTCCAGGTTGTCCTTGACCAGGTTGTGCCCCAGAACCGGCATGACTTCCACTTCCAGCGTAACTGCCTGAACCGGCACCTCCTTTACATCCTCCCAAAGTACCGGCACATCCTCCTACAAATTGACCTCCGGGAGTTCCTTGGCTCGGGGTTTGAGTTATTCCTTGTCCAGGGTACGATTGTCCAGGCTGTCCTTGGCCAGATTGTGTTCCTGAAACGGCATGACTTCCGCTTCCAGCGTAACTGCCTGAACCGGCACCTCCTTTACATCCTCCCAAAGTACCAGCACATCCTCCTACAAATTGACCTCCGGGAGTTCCTTGGCTTGAGATTTGACCAGGTTTGCATCCACCGAGAATTCCGGCACAACCACCAATAACTTGACCAGTTCCTGAACTGCCACTGCCGACCCCACCATAGCTACCACTGCCAGAAAATGATCCTGAACCACTTCCAGGTTGTCCAGAGCATCCTGACCCTCCAGAACATCCAGATCCACTATCAGTGCTTTCTTGATACGAATGAATGATAGTAGATCCGCCTGAACATCCTGGGGTGCCATTGCAACCTGATCCTTTAGCGCCAGATCCAGCTCCTACAAAAGCGCCTGATCCAGCTCCGGCAAATGCTCCAGAACCGGCTCCTCCAAAAGCTCCATTCAAGAACGGATTATTTGCAAGGTTTAAATCTGGTACATTTGCTCCTTGTTGTGTATTTGTTTTGCAGTCAGATCCCTTGCAGTGAGTTGTAGTTACAGTTGATTGTGGTTTACCTCCTGGACAAGCATTGCCACTGCAGCTGGACACAGCAATTCCTTGGTATTCTCCATTTAAGAATGGATTCTTGGAGATATCAATTGGCCCAACGTTTTGGGGGATATTCTTATCATGGATGTTGTAGGTGCCACTGAAGCTGCATCCATTGTCGTCACAACCATTCTCAGGAAGGTTGTTAGGGATGTTAGGTATGGCAAAGGGTCCGGGAATATTAGCACAGTCACCTTTAACGCTACAGCGACGGAAGTACTCATAAGCTTCCTGGAATGGGGAGTTGGGTTCTGCCCACCAGAAACCAGGAGAGTCGCCGGTTTTGATTCCACCGGAAATACTGCCAGCACCACCGGAGGCGAAACTGGAAGCGAAGCTGTTGCTGCCGGAAGAGCTGGCGGAGTAAGCGTGACGAGCAGTCTTCACGCCGTGGTCTCCATGCGCAGCACAGGACGCAAGCAGTAGAACTGCTGGGAGTATTATACTAGGTTTCATTCCTGTTCTTTATCTAAAACAAAAAGAGAAAAATTTTTAGATAGAAGGTACAATAATATAGTTATAAGAGGTTAAAAATAATCGAATGTACAGTGTTGCCTAGGAAACATAACGACACCGTAGGTGGAGTTGTGTTTTCAGGTAACACATCGAGTCCGCAAACTGTTCAGGAGATTTTCGAAGCTCGAGTTAGATATGTAAGACTATACAACGAAGCAACCAACTATATTTTTATGAAATGTCAAAAATATTACTTTTTCATTCATATCCATGGATGATATGATTACATATGATTCATTTGTTTGCGACCGAAATACCATGAGTTGTGTTTCGCGAAACACAACTTAACAACGCAAATAACCAGACCAGCGTAACTAAGTAACATTGAGCTATCTGATTGGTCTATTTTCCAATGAGTTGTATAATCAATGATAACTTTCATTTCCTTGAGTGATATCTAGTAAACGCGATTTATGATATAAATAATGTTACAATAGTCTGCAGATTGTTACAACCAACAATGTATAAAAATTCATAATAATTGATTTACTACTTTATATCTAAAAATTTATAATACGGTTCGCTGCTTTCTTCATGCTAAATTATAAACAAAAAGTTAAATGTGTGACAATATATTATTTGTACAATAATACTAATAAGATATTATTTGGGTTATTTCCTACAAACGTAAACAATTTCAATTTGCATCAATAAAAAAAAAATTTCGAACATTAAAAAAGATAACTAATTCAAATTTTCATAATATTGAGAAAAAGAAAATATTAAATATATTATTTGTAAGTTAATGATAATATTTGTGCATGTACCATTGAAGACATGTACCAGACATCACCACTTGGGGTAGCTGTCGTAAAAAGATCATAGGGATTATTATTATGTTAATTAAAAATTAATTTTTAAAATCGAACACAAGTTGTCCGAATCATAACCGATCACCTAA
Organism: Harpalus rubripes; assembly: GCA_963082715.1. Classification (NCBI taxonomy): domain Eukaryota; kingdom Metazoa; phylum Arthropoda; class Insecta; order Coleoptera; family Carabidae; genus Harpalus; species Harpalus rubripes. Next base: position 37,351,997 of record OY720450.1, read on the forward strand.
TGCAAACTGCCAGTTAAATAGCATACATACTTTTTTTTATTTTGGAATCATAAACTTGTTTATACGCACTCAAAAGCGGGCGCAATTTGGCGTTTATCGCCCGGTGGCTTACAAAGTTGCCAAGCAACAGCTATTCAAACGTCATAATCGTGATTTGTGGATAAATGTCAGACAACACAATAAAATCACAATTTTTTGAACGCAAAACTTTTCGTATCGCTTTTCGTATACGTATTTTGACTTCTGTAAAACCAACTTGTCCTGTGCAGCCTCAAATTCATCTAATATTTCTTTTGAATAATCGATCTTCCATTTTAATTTGACACTAAATTAAAATTGGTTATAAGCAAACAATATAGCTAGAAACCATAACATACTTAAAATTTACAACGCCAGCACAACGGTATCGACTATATACCTATTGAATCCGTGAATTTCAAGAACAAAAATAAAATAAAACAATGTACCTATGTACCACGGGCATAATAATTATAGCACCCGGGAAAATTTTGTTATCACTTGATTTAAGCAATGTTTATCAAAAGCTAATCAAATTCTACGCAATGAAACCAACAACATTTCACTTTATTAAAATTTTTAAAGTAAAAGCGTTTGATCCTATTTGTAATGTACATAGGTACAAGTAATCTAAAATTTAATTTTGTCGTACCTATTTTATTTTTTATTATGTTCTTACTGAAAATGTTTAATGTAAGAACAACCTAGGTTGAATTTTACAAGATAATATTCGCCATAATGAATTTAACTTAAGTACAAAATTTCATGTTTCTATCTCAATTTCCGTACCGTTTTAATATTGGCATTTACTTTTTTTTCTATGGTTAACTATTTTTTATTTGGATAAAAAGAGTGTTGTACATTTTTGTAATAAAGCAAGTTATTTTGGTACGATACATCTTCACTAAACAGTGCAATGGATATGATTGAAAAATTCCACACTTGACATTATTGGCGCACCTATCTTAATCTCATTGTGTATTATTCATTTATGATAATGTTGAATTTCATTCATATTTATTTATATTTTAATTACTCATTTTCATATAGTAAATTTATGAAACTGTAAATATAGATTCTTGGAGAATGATACAAACTAAAAATGTAATAAATAAAACTATTAAAAATAAATATCTAAGAATGTTTTGTCTGGATTTACTAATTTTTAACAAATTAACTAAGGTAATAAATAATGTAAATTTCGGTAGCTAATAATTAAAACTACTAATGAATGTTACGAAGAACTTTGACAATGAACTTTTCATTAAAAAAAATCCTTGTTAAATCATAAATTTATAAATTTTATAACTTCCTTGTGCAAATTTTAAATGTAGCTGTCCGGATCTTCTAAGAAAACAACACAATAAATATTGACAAATGCCAGCTGCATTTACTCTCGTCTTTTTGAAACAAGATTAATGTCTTTTTTAATATAGTTATACATTATTTTATAAATTTATAATTATTTATTATTTTCTTGTACAATAAGTTGCTAAAATCGGTAGGTTTTTGACAAGAATAATTTTATTTATTAGAATGTAGTTTTGACATTTGAATTTGACTGTTGTTTGAAAGCATTGTTAAAACATTTTAAAATTTTGAAAAAATTTATTGTATCGATCGGAGAAAACAGTTCGGTTCAATTTTTTACACTTGTGCATAGTGTTTCGCAAGACAAGATTTCTTGTTTTGCTAGGCTACTTCTTGTATTGTCTTGCAAAACAAGACATGAAATTTAAATAACTCTTGTCTTGCATTACTCTTGCAAACAAAAATCTTGTCTTGCTTGCAAGCTTCTTGCATATTTCTTTCCTTGCGTGTTTTTCGTTAGAGTTAGCGCGTATATACACGTAAAGAACAAGCCGGCTGCGTCATCACTCGATTCTGCCAACTATACGCCTCCAATGAAATGTTCAGCGGCGTGCACAATATTACGTTTTCTCTACTCATATTTTCTTTTGTTAATACAAATCAAATAACTATTCTTAATTAAAATATGTATTTTTCATTGAATGCAATAAGACATTCCTACAAAATATTTTTAAATTAACGACCAAAAATATACGCTAACTAGTATATGGATTTGAACCTTAGTCAACCATAAACCTTAACGTCACTCTCTTTCTCCCTGTTGGGCACCTGACGATTAATGACACAGTTAGTTTGTTTTATCGTGTACGCACTCCACCTAATCATTTGATATAAAATTAAAATATTTCTCTCTAAAACCCATTATAAAAATTATAATAAAATGTTGATATATTTGAATTATACTATAATATTGCAAGAGCGCGAGAATACAAGAAAATATTAGAAACTCTTCATATTCTTGCATTTCTCTTGCAAGGCAGATTCTTGTCTTGTCTTGCAACGGAATATGTAACTCTTCTCTTGTTCTTGTCTTGCATTTTCTGCAAGAACATGACAAGAACAAGAAAAATGCAAGAATCTCGTGATACACTACTTGTGCATAAAAAACTCAGTTTCGCACATTTGTTACAAAAAATACTATTATCTACAATAAAATATTATTCAACGTAAGTATCGTATACAAAATTCGAAAATATTTTGGTTATACTTTCAAATAACATAAAAGTTAAAATTTAATTTTACTTGATAACCAGAACCACATTATTGTCTTACTAGTTTACATATTTTATTAAATACTGTCGTTATAAACATGAAAAAAAAACTGATTGTGCACTCTATAAAAACGTTATTTTTAATTTTTAAATTCGTAGTTTTTTTGTTTACTTTCTAATAATAAAAAATGTGCGAATATGAGTTTATTAAACAACAACCAGTTTTACGAGATAGCTAAATAAAGAAAATTGATTTATGTATGGTATATGGCATTATGATAATGAAGTTAAATTAAACAATTTCAGTTAAAATATAATTAACTTTTATATCTCTTTTACAAAGTAAATAATATGCAATCAGTTTTTATATAACTTCGACAAATTTGTACATGCGGCTTTATATCAATAAACTTTTATGTAATTTACAGTAAAAATATAATTAACTTATATTAAAAAAAGGAAATATTGCCATCAATACAAAGAAATAAAATATAATACAAAGAAAGAAAAAATCTATTTAACATTATTAACCATAACCAAAACAACAATCATTGATGATGTGTGTAGGTAGTAAAAAGTATTTCACATATAATTTTATTTGTTCCGACATAAAACATATTGTGCAAGCTATAAATTAAATTTAAATCAGTTCTTTTATGAGTTTGTTATATTGACAGTTCACTTGAACTAAATACATTGCGATTGGCCAAACAAAACTTAAAATTTAAGTAAGAGTGGTGCAACCGGCTACCAGAGAGCAAGACCTTTCAAGATTTGATATTCTTTGGATATAAATTCCACAGTATGGCGAAATGCAAATATCAGATGTTATTAAAGCATAAACATAGGCGCCGAGCAGAATGCATCCGTTTTTATTCACAATTTCACGCTTTTTGCGCGAATAAGGATGATTTGCTATTTTATAATCGATTGAAATCAAATAGACAATTTGTGGATAATAAATTACAAAGATTTTTGTATAAAACTGTACACGAAAAATAGAGGTGCCTTTATTTTCATTTGGTTTGTTATTAATAATAAAATACAAATAATATGAATTTATACCCACTGATAAATATAATTTATTAACACATTAATATTTGTATTTTTTTTTAAACTGTTTTAAAGCAACAGCTTGTCTTTATATATAAACATATGTTTACTAGTCATTTCTGAGAACCATAAAAAAAATCTGATGTGGCCAACAACATATGACCTCCCGTCAATAGGGTATTCTCTCATATTTTTTATTTATTTTTCTTAAAGAACAGTTATATCTAAGAGTACCTGTGAAAACCCGAGTTAAAAATTGCTTTTAATAAGCGAGATATTAATTTTTAAAATTTAATTTTATTGTGTCACGTGATAGTGACGTACTAGTTGTACAGCACCAGCTGCGTGCTATCAGTGGTTCATACAGCCTCTTTCACATTCGAACATGAAGTAGGGATTTCAACTGGTCGCCCACTGGCAGGTCATCTAGTAGATCAGCAAAATTTAAATGCTTTAATCTTTTGTAACAATCAATTTATAATATGATTTTTTGTTTTTTCCCTGTTGTTTACCTATCAACACTAATATTTTTAATAAATTTTTAATATTGGTAGTCCTCAGAGAATACCATATTCTATGTTTGAAATAGCAAAGAGCTTTAGGTAAAGGATCACTTCCAGTTGATCGTTTGTAAACAAAATCTAATTTGTTGTTCCAATACATAGAAAAGTCTGTAATACCAAATTTTGGATTATATTTTATAATGTTTTTCCTAGAACATCTGTTAAGAGCTCCAAATTAAGTACCATATCCGGTTTATCATATAGATATAGTCAAAATCTAATGGTGTTTCAAATTATACACGTGTTTTAAATACCAAAGAAAATCTGTTTATATCTTGCTGTAAAGTAGTATTTCCGGTTTATCAATTTTACAAAACAGCTAGTATGTCGTTCTCATTAATATAAAAGTCTTAAATACCAAATTTGAAAAGTTTTGGATTGTATCAGTTTATTTTTTAGGAAAATCTATTCAGAGCTTCAAATAAAGTATCACTTTCGGTTTATCAATTTTAGCTAAAATCTAATATGTTGCTTCCCTTTATATAAAAGCCTTAAATACTAAATTTGAAAAGTTTTGGAATATATAATTATTTTTCACGAAAATCTGTTGAGAGCTTTAAGTAAAGTATCACTTCCGGTTTATCAATTTTAGAAAAAATCTAGCATGTCATTCTCATTAATATAAAAATCTTAAATACCAAATTTTAAAAGTTTTGAAATATATAATATATTTTTCACGAAAATCTGTTAAGAGCTTCAAGTAAAATATCATTTCCGGATTATCAATTTTAGCCAACATTTAATGTGTTGTTTTTCTTCGTACAAAAGTCTTAAATACTAAATTTGCAAGTTTTGGAGTATATCATAATATATTTTTCACCAAAATCTCTTCAGAGCTTCAAGTAAAATGTCACTTCTGGTTTATTCATTTTAGCCAAATTCAAATAGATTGTTCCTCTTGATATACAAGTTTTAAATACTAAATTAGAAAATTTTTGGATTATATTTTAATAAAGATTTTATTATAAACTGTTATGGGCTTCAAGTAAACAGTCACTTTCGGTTATCCAATTTTACCCAAAATCTAATCAACTCTTTATATGAATGTACAAAGCTTAAATACGGAAAATAGAAATATTTGGAAGTTTGTTATAAGAGTTATCGTAGACGAAAAATATCGTCACACACACGCACACACACACATCATCGTAAAAATAGTAAAAATGTGTTGTGGGGACCCTAATTCGTGCTTATTTACTGAAAACTAACCATCGAATTTTTGGTACGATTACAATACCTCCCTTACCTACGGTATGACGGGAGGTAATAATTTTAGAATAAGCAAAAACTGTGAAACTAATAATTATAGTACTATGAAAAACAAAATGGAGACAATTAGATATTACTTAATATTAATAATGTGAAATATAAAACTTGATATCTGTACATATTTTATACTTAATTTCATGTTCCATGCCACTTATTTCTAGAATTAATTACTCAAATCCTAGTCGCCTCGGTGGACGGCGTATTGAGCTTGTATTGATGCAGCGTATGTCACCGGTCGGACCCTTTGGTCGTGGGCGTGGATTCGATTTCTACCAGGAGCTTGGATTTTTGTGTCGTCAGTTACATTATAGGTAATATAATATGTAACAAAAATTGTAAATGTATAAATAAAGTATTTGATATACAAAGGGCTATACTTATAAGAATTGAAAACCCGACTAAATATTAATTAATTATTAAGTACTCAAACTAATTTTTTTAAAAGTTTATTGTATAATTATTTTCTATTTAACATATGCTATTCATTTTACAATCTTAATCTTAATTTAAGTACCGTAAACTGATTAGTATTTAAAGGAAGTGAATATTTGTTCACGATAAGTAAAAATTCCTTTCACATATAGTAAGATATACGGAAAGATGTTTTTCGTGCAAAATATACCCACAGTAGTAAATATTTGGCCCTATTGAGAACTGACAAGATACGACACGACAATTAGCGGTGAAAATCTGAACTTCTCGGAAGAGTACTCTTTGTTTTTACTTGTGTCAACATGAGTGATTTAAATAAATTGTTGTGTTTTTGAATATCTTTCAAGGAGGGACGAAGCCAAAAGTTATGATTTTATAGTTTCTCCAAAAATATGTGAAATTTGTGTTGTAAAAACAACAAATCAAGGCGTAGAAAACGAATAGACAAACGCTAAACATGGGATAAGTTATTCGAAGTGGGAAGAAATAACATATGAAATTATGTTCTCTTCGTTTTAAGGTCTTTCCACGTACAAGTTAAAAATGCAAGTAAAGTATTTTCTAGTGATCGTAATTGAAACCTAGAAATTAACCTATTTGTGGATACTCAAAGACAAAAAAATGCTGTACCATCACCATCAATGAATTCTACGAAAGAAAAGCTTGGAAATTCAACTGAAAAACAAAAAGCGGCTACAACCTCGAGTACTTGTTCGGAAATCTGAACAGAAAGAACATGAAACGTCAAAAAATGTTTCAGAAGAAAACGATGCAAATAAAGAAAATGTACCTCGTAATCAGTTATTAAAATTATTGGTAAAGACAAAGAAGCTCCTGAAATATTACTTTCATTAATTAATTCGGGAAATAATAAGAGACAATTTGGACAACGGTAGTGATGTGCAAATTTCGGAAACTTATATTTTTGAAAGTTTCACAAAATATTTCACTATGAATTTCAATGAAAGTGTCATAAAAACTTCAGTGAAACTTTGAATGAAATTTTTATTTAAATTTCAAGAAACTTAACATTTGTCAGTTGACTTTGAAATATTTGGATTTTAAATTAACTAATTTAAAAATAAATAAGAAATCTGCGCAAGAATCTAAGGTTTGAAACTTTCATTTTTCAAATTTTTCAATTGAAACTGTCAATATGAAACTTTCAAATAGCACATCACTAAAAAAAATATAATAAAGGTATACAAATTGGAACTGGTGACTTGAATGTAACAATAAGTGAAAAACACATTTAAACTCTGAAACATTAGTCTCCATACATTGATGTATAAGCTTACTATGGCACATATGTTTACAATGGGAAACTCTCAACAGTACTCTTTCGAGATCAGCTGTTGAAGCGATAGTGCTGAATCTACCGGCAGTGTCAATTCTCAATTTTGTTGTTAATATTTAACAAACACGCGTAGTGATGTACCATTTGAAAGTTTCAATTTTAAACTTTAAACATTGAAAGTTTCATGTAACTCATGCGCTGTGTACCTCTCTAGACTTGCGCAGATCAACATGCACGGACTTGTCGTAATTTGACGTTTGAACAGGATGATATATCGGTAAATCTACATGTGAATTTACATAAAATTTTCCATGAAACTTTCATTCAAAGTTTCATTTATTATTATTATTATTTTTTTAAAAAACTCATTGTAATTTATATTGAAAGATTTTGTGAAACTTCCAATAAAACTTGAAAAAAATACGTTTCTGAAATTTACACATTACTAAGTAAGCCATTAAAAATTTTCAAATGTACTGGGTGCCGCTCCAATTCCATAGGCATTTAACATGGAAATACAGTTTTTCCTTGCGCGTTTCTTCCCAAATTACTTTAGAAAAAATTCTTAAATAAAACTTGTAAAACATGAAATTATACTTGTACAAATGCGAGAGAAAAATCAGCTGACGCCGGGGTTCGAACCCGGGACCTCCAAATCTCTAGTCTGGAGCTCTACCAACTGAGCTACGCCAACCCTAGCGTCAACTGAAACATCTCTCTTGTATAGTAAAGTCTAATGTGGCATCGTATCAAAGACTTCTCTTTAAGAGCTATTGACAATGATTTACGTCCACGAGCGACTTTGATAATTTAAGGAGAATTATACCAAAGGTCCAATCGAACCCCGGCGTCAGCTGATTTTTCTCTCGCATTTGTACAATTTATCTTGGTATTAATTCCTTAATTACACGCTTCTATAGCATTACTTTTCAATGAAATTATACATTTGAATCAATAATTTATTTTTTATAGCTATTAACATACCTAGGAATGTTATGTATATCATAACTGCCGCAGATGTCATTTTGAAATCCTCGCTCTACGAGCTCGGATTTTAAGACATCTAAGGCTTGTTATGATTCATAACATCCGTGGTTTGTTCAATAGTTTATCGGTTTCTGAATATGAAGACTATATTAATAAATACTATTTTTTGAAATTCTTTCGTTAATGCTACTTTAAGAATGCTATGGTTAACAGAACAATTTTTTTGACATATGTCAATATGACAAATATTCAAATTATGTGCTTTATTCCTCATATTTATTATTTTAGAATAAAGTAAACCGTATTTAGAACGATACACTAGCGTTATCTGTATGAAGAGCATTATACTTTCATTTTATTTTATTTTCATTTTGTAGACCGTTGTTGACAAGTCAGTATGGTAATAATATTACCATACAGATACAGTTATTACTTACTTACCAGCCTACTTTTGTACAAATAAACAATGGATTAATATCCTGAAACCGGTAAATAAAATTATCATTTCACAGTTAAAATATCAAAGATTTGATTGTCTTTTTGTTTTAATTCCATGGCTAGCATTATTAAACAAACTGAAATTTTCTATATTTTCATATTTAATATCTAGAATATTTATATTTATTTCAGATTAACTTAACTATCTCAAAAATTTTGTTTCCAAATAAACAGCAATCCATACAGTTAATAAATAAATAAACACCTTTTTTGTCCAGTTCTGGGCACAAATTATATGCTTTTGCGGCAAAATAATTACTGTGTCGCTTGTCACCAAATAAAATATTCTTAGCGCGTAAATTACAAATCTGTTTTATTCTGTTAGAGTCGCCATCATAGTAGCAACAATTACGAGTAATTTATTTAGTTACCAAAAAATAGAACGTATTTTTGTAAAATGAAAAATGTGTAGTAAAGAAATCCTTCTTCAATTTTTTGTGCAGTTCTTTAAAAATTCCTGCGACGCCTATGAGTATAAGTGCAGTAGCCTACATGTCGTCCCCATAATTATAATGAGTTGTGAAAGTTGCATCAATATTTATTTAAACCAATTTTCGCGTTACCGATATTTTGATATTTCGGGATGATTTTGACAAACTAATAAATAACTCTGAATATGTTTTAAATGGCGCAACCGGCCGGGTCACAGATAGAGGTTAACGCCTGTTATATAACTCGCAACTCGGCCCAATGCGGGCCTGAAATTTGAATAAATAATTTAGTGGCTTCTTCTGTCGATGAAAATATCAGCAGTCTGTTTGTGTGTCAAGCTCAGCACTCGAATTCTGCGATTGTGAAATCGAATCGCGAACGTACGTACGTACGATGTGAAATGAAGTAAAGCACAGGAATGAGGAGGATGATCTCGAATTAGCTACTTTCTCTATATTTCGGCACCTAAGCTCTTGTTATGTTATATTTTGTACTATTGAAAGTGAACGATGAATAGACGATTACGTCAGGTTAAATAACTTATAAAGATGTACATGTTATCTTGATTGGATAATTGCTGTGAATAGTAGGCATACTCCAAGTTTCGATTGATTAGTAGTTTTGTAACATATGTAGATATTATCTATAGTACCTACCTATAGTAAAAGGATGACAATTCAATAACATTCATTTAAATATTTCAATATCTAAATATGCACTTGTTATGTAAGTTAATTTTCGATTTGATTACACTGATTACAGTCATCAATAATTGTGAAATTAAATACCATTAGTAAAATATTAATCATTCCAAATTTAATACGATTATTATTTCTTGCTATAATTGACCATGTAAAAATTATATTTATTATAATACGGATACTCAGCTTAAATTAACATTCATGATACATGTACAACAATCAATGTACAACACTAATTTGCATGTAAAATAAAATTAAAATCCGTAGGCTTGGTTTTATATATTTTTTATTATCTTACGTCAATTTTATTGTATTTTTTTTTCTTTTTGTTTATATTGAGTTGTACTGTACCGAATTTCAGTGTTTTGTAATTACATTTTTTCCTGATGAAAAAACAGTGTTGGAACAAAGAAATTATAATATTCATTCACCCAATAAAGATTTATTTGTTTATTTATGTTTTATTATATTATACCAGATGTACAATTGAAATACGAGAGTCATGAATTATTGACAATATAAGAAAGGCCGTAAAATGAAATTTTAAACAGTTATTTATCTGATTATGTGTTATATAAAATAAAGTTCCGAAACTTAAGATAAAACTTAAATAATCAATATTTTAAAGTATCAGGTGATTAAAAATATAAAATTAACGAGATTTATAATTAGACAGTTTTTCAGGCAGCTTTTCACAAGTGGAAGGAAAAAATAATGAAATGTATTATTGATTATTGAAGAGAACTACTTTGAAATAAGATTATAAAAAAAAACATGTACATACTTATGTGTGTATTCTCGGTAATGTTAACGTGACCCTCGTACGAGTATTATCATGATAATTATCAATTCAAGTAGAAAGATGCATGATCTGTTTAAACTACAGAAATCATTTCCATTATTAAAACCCGTCTATAATCACAGAAAACGTGAACATGGCAAACTAATAGCAAAAACTAAGAAACTTTTTTATCAAAATAAAATCATTTTTTCAGAGAATATAGGGAAGAGCGCCTGGAATGTAAAAAACGTATGCATAAATAATAAACCCTAATACCAGAATATTACAATTCGGAATGAAGATATCATTTTAATCAACCCAGAGCAGATTGCAAATGAATTTATTACATACTTTCAGAAAGCAGCACTTGATGTGGTATGAAACCTTAACAAAAGTGATAATGAAGTAAACGCTGTTAGCCTATTTCTTAGTCCCTTTACAGAGTCTTACCTTCTTAAACGTGCTCAATTAAAGATTAAAAATAAATACTCTACTGGGCCGGGTAATGTTCCCAGTTTTATTGTAAAACAAATTCTACCGCATATCATCAAGCCACTGGTCTATCTAATGAATTTATCTTTCCAAACAGTTGAATTTGCCGCTAATTTAAAGATAAATAAAATTACGACCGTATATAAAAAAAAGGATAAACAAAATTTAAATAATTATAGACAAATAGCTATGGATTCAGTTTTTTCGAAAATTTACGAATATGCCTACCTTAAAAGATTACATACTTTTTTTGAGCAATAACAATATAATTGTTAAAAACCAATTAGGTTTTCCACCATACACGCCGTATGTAATTTCGTAGACGTAACTCTGGCACTGGAAAGAAATTAAAACCCTGTATCTTGTGTGATTTAACAAAGGCATTTGATTGTGTAGATCACAAAATTTTATTACAAAAATTAAGTAATTTTGGAATCCGTGGGGTAGCGTTAAAATGGATTAAAAATTTTCTTAGAAATAGAAAGCAATATGTTTCAATAAGACATTTTGATAATTTTCGTATTAAAGATTTTAATTCCAATATAGTGAAAACCGACAAGGTGGGGTGCTTTCTCCGATATTATTTATTTTCTACACAAATGATCTATCACATCTCCAAAACTATTGTCATTTAACTCTTTTTGCAGAGATATATCAATAATGATTTCTGATCGTAACGAGGATATTCTTTTGCAGAAGTATCAAATTGGCCTAAAAAATTGTCTAAGACAAACTACCTATGCGATTCCATACATACATTGCCAAAAAAATCTGAACATAAATGTTACAATCGGAAGTAAGTCGATTACAAGAGTAAATAACGCCAAATTTCTTGGAATGTCAATAGATGAAAACTAAAATTGAATGCTGCATGCCGAAAATATAATTTCCAAAGTCAGTTCGCTTCGTTACGAAATATGGCATCTAAAAACTGTACTTACAACCAATTAGCTAATTGTTTTCTATCATGCAAAAATAGCTTTGATAATCCGTTACGGTATCAGTTTTTGGGAAAAAGTTTTAGTCTGTCAAAAGAAAATAATAAGATGTATAGCAGGAGTTCCCCCAAACACATCATGCAGGTCTTTATTTACTAAATTTAATATATTAACAGTACCTTGCAAACTTCAATTAAATTCTACTTTCTATGATTTTAATACTCGCGGTAAGAATGAATTTCGAGTACAACTAGCAAAATATAAAAACACCAATTTTGCTCCACAAGTGCAAGGTATGCAATATATATATATATATATATATATATATATATATATATATATATATATATATATATATATATATATATATATATATATAATCACCTTCCAGTTGATATAAAAAATTCAAACTTTATAAAACCATTACTGCTGGTTTAATAATTTTTTTAAAATACAATGGTTTTTATAATCTAGAAGAGTTTTATAATCATATTCATATCTAATTACCCACTGTTCAACAATAATTTAACATTTATTGACATTTTCTTATATGTGGTTGTACCATTTTGTATAGAAATAAATAAATATTAATATTATTATTATTATTGAAAATACTGTACATATGTATTTACATTTGGAATGAACCTAATTGTAACTGATATCGGTATATGAAATAAATAAAATACATTATTACAATAAATTTAAATTTTGTATCGAACGTTTTAATAATGCTGTATTTTTTCGAAATTATAAAATTACATTGTACAATACACAGTTTCAATTTATATCATTTACTGAAAACTTTAAAAACGGTCTAAAGGAAATATGATTTATTTTGTATCTCATGTTAAAAGTAGGCTTTGTGCATTCATTTTTACCTTCCGTCACCTTTAGGTAAGGAAGGTATTGTCTTTGGTCAAAAATTTCGGTGGTGAGATTTTAATGAATAAGCACGCTTTAAGGTCCCTAGAATACGATTTTACTATTTTTACTATGATGTCTGTATGTGTGTGTGTGTGTGTGTGTGTGTGTGTGTGTGTGTGTGTGTGTGTGTGTGTGTGTGTGTGTGTGTGTGTGTGTGTGTGTCAGTGTCTGTGCGTCTGTCTCTGTGTGTGTGTGTGTGTGTGTCAGTGTCTGTGTGTCTCTCTCTCTTTCTCGCTCTCTCTCTCTCTCTCTCTCTCTCTCTCTCTCTCTCTGTGTGTGTGTGTGTGTGTGTGTGTGTGTGTGTGTGTGTGTGTGTGTGTGTGTGTGTGTGTGTGTGTGTGTGTGTGTGCGTGTAACAAAATTTTCGTCTGCGATACAATACTATACAATTCCAAAAATTATAATTCTTTCGTATTCCTCTTCGTTGCATACATATGAAGAGCTGATTAGATTTTGGTTATAATTGGTCAACCGAAAGTATCCTTATTTGAAGATTTTAACAGTTTCTCTTGAAAAAACGATGTTAAATATCATTTTTTCACATTTAATGTTATTATAAATATTAAAGAACATTGTACGATATACTCTATACGATTTCACTGCATTTTATACTTCATATTAAGTGGATATAGAGTTATAAAATTATAAGGAAATTAAATTTAATAAATTAACTAGCTATGCTAGAAACAGCTACTGCTACTATATTAAAAAAATCTGATTGAAAGATGTCAGTGCCAGTTGACATATTCGTAGTATATTTGTGTTATAATTTTACTCGAAACATAGGATCTTTTTGCTTAAAACTTTCTGTATGGAATTTTTATAATATACGTACAACTGTTGAAAGGTAATGTACATACAAGAAAATTAGAATCTTTTGCAAGGAACTTTCTGTATAGATTTTATAGAAAATATATAGGCATTTACGAAAATTCTACCGGTAGATACTGCATCTACCGACTGTGTTCGTAAACACGAGTGGTAACAAGTTCCAGATCCATCTACCGGATTCATGAAGAATCTAATCTCAAAGAAAGGTAGTGATGAAAAGCGAAGTTAAGAGTGGAAATGTGGTTAAAGTATGACTTTGCTGTTAACTACATCAAATTTCTAACCTGTTTCAAAAGTTCAATTTTTTTATAGGTTATGAATTTACCTTGTTTACCACTTGTGTTCTTAAAATATCGATTCCGGTAGCTATAACCTGATAAACTGCTGTTGACCGGTAACAGTCCACAGGTAGAATTTTCGTAAATGCCTCATATAACTGACGGAAGGTAATGTGCTGGCCACATCAGATTTTTTGTTGATAAAGTAATAATTTAACATCACAGTAGATAATAGTTATTTATGTATTGAGGGCATAATTAAAAGATTATAGCATAGGGAATGTTTAAAGCTCGACGCGCAGCGGAGAGTTTTTAATTTTCGGAGTACTATAATCTTGATTATACCCATGGTATATACAACGTTTTATTTTATTTTGGTTCTCGAAATTCAAAGATTCAGTAGGTACATATACCTACATATATTTGCTAGCGTTGTGTATTGTAAGTATGCTGTGGTTTCTATGTATATTGTTTGTTTATAAAAAAATATAATTTAGTGTCAAATGACAATGGCAGATATCGTTTATTCAAACGAAATATGGGATGAATTTGTGGCTGCACAGGAAAAGTTCTTTCCACAGAAGTCAAAAGACGTATTAGAGAAAATTACATTAATCTATAAAGCACAATTTGATTTATTTGAATATCTTGTTTCTTGGCAACTTTATACTCGGGAGATAAAAGTCGAATTCCGTCCACTTTTGAGGGCAAATAAACAAGTTTATGATTCCAAAATAAAATAAAGTAATTAACTGTAGATAAAGTAATTTTTACCTGCCGCTTCCCTTGGTAAGGGAGGTATAGGGATCGTGCTAAAAATCGAATATCGAGATTTTGGTAAATGAGCACGTTTTAAGATCCCTAGAATTCAATTTTATCATTTTCACGATGATGTCTGTGTGTATGTGTCTATGTATGTATGTATGTATGTATGTATGTATGTATGTATGTATGTATGTATGTATGTATGTATGTATGTATGTATGTATGTATGTATGTATGTATGTATGTATGTATGTATGTATGTATGTATGTATGTATGTATGTATGTATGTATGTATGTATGTATGTATGTATGTATGTATGTATGTATGTATGTATGTATGTATGTATCTATGTATGTGTGTGCGTGCGCGCGCGTATGTGTGTGCGTGTGTGTCTGTCTGTGTGTGTGCGTATGTATGTGTGGATCGTCCACTCTAGCTCAAATACTATCACACAGAAAAATTTTAAACCTTATATTTTGACCTTTTTCTATTATGGAAAGAGCCCCATTAGATTTTGGTGTAAATCTGATAACTGGAAATGACACTTTACTTGAAGCTCAAAATAATTTTTCTTCGAAAAATACCTTTAAGGCCCACTTTTACAATTGATGGATAAACTATGGTATAGCTATCGGAGGTATAACTTTATCCTAGTAATTATATCTTCGATAAACAAGACTGTCTTTTACAATGCATGTTTATCTATCAGATAGTTATACCAAGAATTAGGTTTAATTACTTTAGGTTGGTACTGACACAATAAAATTATCTTCTTGTAAGACTATTTTTCTTCAATATTGTTATTATTTCTACGTTCTAGTTTGCATTTTTCACGGTTTATGATATAAATGATATTTTTGATTCTGACAGTGATGATGAAATACTTGAGTGACATCTGTCAAACGTATGAATAATAACACATCGTTTATGTTTACGTGGTATCCATAAGAACAATGGATAAAGTTATCCGAGGTTTATACGACCGATTTCCATGGGATAAGAAATACTGGTGTTTATTCTATCTGACGTTTATCCGAGGTTTGTAAAATACAATTTTCAATTTTATACCTGGTATAGCGTTATACGAGATTTATCCAATGATTGTAAAAGTGGCCCTAAATGTTATATTTTCGGGACTAATGTTATTATAAAAATTAAAGATTATTAAATTTTCTACAGATTTGCATTAATACTTTTTGTACGTATTTTATGGATAAATTTATAAAATTATCTATAAATTAAATCCCGAAGCCTGCGCTTTAAACAAACATAACTTCTTAGTTACGCAGATATTCAAATGTATGTAACATAGATAAATGTCACTGTCAAAGAACTACTCATTTCAAATTAATAAGAGTAAAGTGTTAAAAAGAAAAAAGTAAATAGAACAATAGGAAAGGAACTTAATACAGTTTCCAGCATAAATAAATATGTAGGTATGTATATTTACATTAATTAACATTGAAGATTCGCAAAAAAGTTGAAGCTAATCCTCATTTTTGGATTTGTGAAATCTATCCCGGTATTTAAAATGTATTCTTCATTTTATTATCAAAACAGGTAGTTATTTGGATTAGATTATATTTTAAGAAATAAACTACCAAAATTACAGTCAAATTCGGTAATCTTAAAATAAGGATTAGCTTAATCATTTTTGTGACTCGAGCTGTAAATGGCGAGAGGTAGTGTGTTGGCCACACCAGATTTTTTATCTACACTTTGGCTTTTTATCTACACTTTGAATTTTTATCTACACTTTATAAAACTAATAATGCATAATGTAAAGAAACGTAATTTATAATTTTGACAAAGCGGTGATAGTAAGTTTTGGAACAAATTTCCGGCTTGACATTTTAATATCGAAATGAATTATTATTTAACATCCGGTACAAAATAAAATAATATATTATACACGACGATAAAGTCTTTATCGACTCGTGAAAGATGGTCAACCTTCCACTTGTCGATAAAATATCTGTTTTCGTCTTGTATAATAAAAACCTAACTATTGTTTTTAAAAATACTAACAATAACATTTCATTAGGTACACGCGTGCTAACTATACTTAATTCCTTCTGAGGTTAGTCACGGATTAATAACACTGTGCATATTGCTATCGCATGTGCAAAATTGGATTTTCCAAGATATTAATAAATAATTTATTCTACTCATATGCCATCAAATGAAAAATCATACACTTTTAAAACTACTTAGAAGATCCGGTTTTGTCATCACTGAATAAATTTGCAAACAAATTTGGCCAAATTAGAAAATTTAAATATTAACTTCGGTGATACATCAAGCTTAGACAGAAGTAAATTGTCCAAATCATTGAATATAATTTTAAATATATATATATATATATATATATATATATATATATATATATATATATATATATATATATATATATATATATATATATATATGTATATATACAGGCTGTTGTATTTTAATGGACCCAGCAAATATCTCGCGTATTTATTAAGTTGGTAATTTCTTTCATATAACATGATTTATCCAGCAACATGTAAGCCACTTGATAACGGATGTACATTCGTGATACTACTTTCGGTTTATTAGTAATTATTATCTACTTTGAAATTTCAAATGGAACATACTATATTTTTTTACAAATTTGAAAAGTACATCAAATTTGCTTTACAATCATGTAAAATAATCCATATGTTGCATTATTAAAAAGTAAAATGGCGGGCACTTTTTATACACCTAATTGGAAAGAGAATAGTGAGCCATGACTGTGGCTTGAAATATAACAATTAACTAAAACAATTGTAACTATTATTATTAAACGAAATAATATTTTACCGTGTTACAATTGTTTTAGATAATTGTTTTTTTTTCAAGCCCCAGTCATGGCTCACTATTTTCTTTCGAATTAGGTGTATAAAAAAGTGCCCGCCATTTTACTTTTTAATAATGTAACATATGGATTATTTTACATGATTGTAAAGCAAATTTAATGTTTTTTGCAAATTTGTAAAAAAATATAGTATGTTCCATTTGAAATTTCAAAGTAGATATTAATTACTAATAAACCGGAAGTGATATCAGGAATGTACATCCGTCATCAAGTAGCTTACATGTTGCTGTATAAATCATGTTATATGAAAGAAATTACCAACTTAATAAATAAGCGAGATATTTGCTGGGTACATTAAAATATAACACCCTGTATATATCAAAATTAGTAAATGGAAAATGAAAACTGCAAAGTTTTTAAGGAAACAGGCCTCTCTTTCATTAAACGTTAGCAGGTATTAATCAATGTTTACGGTATCCTTGTGAATGAAAATATGGAATTTACCAAAGTACAGTTTCTTAAGATTTATAATAGTATTGGACAAACGCCATACTCACCTGATTTGGCAATGTACGATATGGCTATAGTTTGGACGGGGTAGAAGTGAGATAGTGCAAGTCATGATTATTTTAAAAGCATTCCAAAAGGAGATTACTTGGGAGCTTTTAAGAAGTGAAAGAAAAGAATAGTGAAGTGAATTGTTGTTAAGGGAGATGCGTTGACCACATTTAAAATAAAATCATAAAAATATGAACTATTTGCCTTATTCTCTATAATTCTAGCGTGACCTTCATATAACATACATTTCCTGTACTATATGAATTAAATAAATTATTAGAAATTAGAACTAGAAACAATGAAGTTGGCGGACAAGAAAATGAGGATTATTGAAATCCAAAAGTACAGGTAGTATAATTTAGAAGTTATTCTATATATAATAAACCAATATAAAAATAAATTATTATAAGTAATATACTAAAAATAACCATTTATTTAATAAATTTTATTTGTAATTTAATAAATATCTATGTAAATTAATGTTTATAGTGCTTCTTTTTTCTTTTGAAGGAAACATTTCTCATCTTATAGATCAAGATCAAATATAATTGCTTAGGTTAAAGTAGAATTAATTTTATTACGATTCAATAGAACATAATAATTCATTATGACTCCTGGAGTATAATTATAAAAATAATTAGTACTAAATGTAAATTGTTTTATGTTGAACAAGAAATCATTTTTATTATCTTTCTCAGTATATTTAATTAGGGATGAGTTCATTAATTGGAATAACAAATTAGTAAATATGTAAACATGAAATAAATTATTATGCAATTTTGTAAACACACACTTTTGGCGTGAATAAATGAAATTTTAGAATATTTAAAGAATTTTAAAATTTGTGAATTAGCAAATATGTATTAGTAAGTGGATGACGCTCTTGACTTTTAAATTAGATAGATATATTGACTCTATTTGGTAATATATATTATAAGGTTCGAATGGACTAATTCGTGATTTTTTTAGGTATCATTATTTAGGATCTGAAAGCCGTTGACTTTGGTTGGATTCGAAGCGAGTCGCCAGAACTATAATCAGTTATCTACTTCAAAACTTGTAATGAAATTTAAAATGTTATCAACATTAAATAAATTTCCTGAGTATAATTTTTATTTATCAAGATTCGTATTTGTACAAGCCATATGTAATTCATCTATTTTCATTGTATCAAGGTAAAAAGACTTTTATAATTTAATTTTAATTTTTACATTTTATTTTTGTATACTTGTATTATTTTACACCTAAATACGATTTCAATAGATATTAAAATATCAAACAAAATTATATCTACATACAGTCGATGATAATCATTGAATGATTAATTTTTACCTTCCATCACCGTGAGGTAAGGAAGTTATTGGTATTTCGTCAAAAAATTAGATGCTGTGTTTTTATTGAATAAGTACTTTAGAATCCCTACAATACGATGTCTGCGTGTGTGATGCGCGCGAGTGTGTCTGTGCGGGAGGTTGTTTGTGTTCACGTGTGTGAGCGTAGGTGTGCGTGTGCGCGCGTGTTTGGGTGAGGATTTTTTCATCGCCGATAATTTCAATACTACAATTATTCCAAAAATTACTACAGTAGTGACCCTTTAACCCGAATCCGTGTTAATCCGAACATCCAATAATGCAAATATTGCGTAGAGCCACATTCAATTAATCTTACTACGTGATCTTCGACGACAGGCGATCAAAGCCGGAATGAACACCCCTTTACCTTAGCAATCCAGATTAAAGAGGCTCTACTGTAGTTTTCATATTCCACTTTTTACATTCATATGTAGTTTGATTAGTTTTTGGTTATTTTTTGATATTTTATGTTATAAATATCCAAGAATATTTTATTCTCTACCTCTATACGGTTGGTTTTACGGTTTAATTTTATTTTTTTCTTTATACCTAATAATTTAATGTATTTAAGAATCAGAAAAAAATTATTACTTACAGATTTACAGATCTTTGAAGAGAATAGAGCCATAAGTTTCATAAATATTGCAATCTAGTCTACATCACCATGAAATTAGTTAAGATGTTCAAATATTACAAATCGACTGTTGTCAGTGTCAAGTACAATAATTTATGTAGTATGTCCGTGAAATAATGATACTGAAAACATACAAAGTTTTGCAAAAAACTTTATGTATGGAATTTATATGAATATCAATGTATCTAAGGTAAAATTAATGGAAAGTAGCTACCTAATGTGTAGGCCACATCAACTTTTTTTATGTAATGATATGAGCACCAGCAATTTTTAGTACTTCCACAGATAATCATGTTTATTTCTAATATAAACAAATCTATTGCATTTGAAAGTAATCCTATCAAATAAGCAACATTTGCAAGCAAATTTAGGTTTATGTGTAATCTCTTTAACATAGATAGTAAAAATTGTTTACTATTTAAGGTTAATTAATTTCTAATCAAGTTTTATTGAAGTAAATTTATTTATTTTTAAATTTCCGTCATAGGGATCATATGTAAATATCTCTGTAAATAATTCAGTATTTTTTCCTTGTATTTTTGTTACAAACCTTTGAAGAAAGTACTTACAGAAAACAATATTTCATAAATTTCACTATTTTCTTCAAAATAAAATGTAAAAGGAATTACATATTTTTTTTATCTTGCAACTTTAAAATTATCTTTCATATTTTGCGACACTATTTTGTTATAATCTGAAGAAATTATAAACCCTTAATATAATAGCATCTTTAACTTTTTTTTCCAAATACAAGTTATCGATGTAGGTAAGTACGTAATATCCACCCTTTTCTGCTTGCCCGGACTTACTTATCTCTTATGGCATCCACAGACGGCTTCTGCACTCACTAACACTGGCTGCCTTGTGCAGCAAACTGAGTGTGCAGAACTCAACGCGTTGCAAACTGAGATGTGCGCACGGGGTCTCATCTCTTATATTCCAACACGTCCGCTTGGCTCACGGGACGGCGTGCCCAGGTCCAGCGTCATCACAAAGCCCCACCAGCGTCAGTGAATCATGAGGAATTGTTTGATTTACTAGCCTGCAGGTTAAAACAAGAAAAAATTAAGCAGTGTAATGTAAACTGTGGCTAATAAGAGAAAAATAATAATAATAATAATAATAATAATTATTATTATTATTATTATTATTATTATTATTATTATTATTATTATTATTATTATTATTATTATTATTATTATTATTATTATTATTATTATTATTATTATTATTATTATTATTATTATTATTATTATTATTATTTAATAGTGGATCAGGTCTAAATATTTCATAATAAGTATATGTCGCACACAAATAGTTATTTTATGAAAATATATTTATACTATAAGACTTGGATACTTACTTTCCAATACTCATTTATATTTTAACGCTATTTTTCCAGGCAAACAATATTTAACGGGGCCATTGTTGAGCAAATAACGCCCACAAATTAACTACCTTCAAAAAGGACCTTTTGCAATAGATATATTTTGACAAATAATATAACGGGAAATTACTTAAAAATGGTGTTGTGCCTTTTCTAAACTTACCTTAACATGGTGTTACTGTTAACAATTACTCGAAATCTCAGTCAAACAGCATTTTTTATTCTTACATAACCGACGCTTCGGTACACTTTTGCACCTTCATCTGGGTCTACATTCATTCAAAAAATAAAATAGTCCGTACAATAATAACGCGGACATTATCATATTTACGAGCCCAAAATCATATTAGTTGGGCCGGTATAATTATTTACCATAATGACATTCCATTTTATTACAAAAAAAAAAAACACAATAAATATTTTATTATTACAAAAACTATATTTTTACCGTAAAATATACAATTTCAGCTTAAATTAAGAACAAAAAATAAAATAGTTTCGATAACAATTAGGTTTTAACTAAATTAAATTAACTATAACATACGAATCAGAATAGTTGAGCCACAATTTAAAAATTTTGTTGCGCCTCCTTTATTGACTTAAACGGCTTTAATTCTGTTAGGCATTGTATCAACTAACTTTGCACACTCATTAGGTTCAATATTATCCCATATTTAAAAAAATCTTTAATTAATTATAATAAAATTTAGATTTCATATTCGATTCCGCGATCGATAATGCAAGGTATTATTAATTTGTTTAAAGAAAATGGAAATGTTATGAAAAGGAAAAAACTGGCCGTCCACCGTCAACTTCTAATGTTGATCATCGAGCTTTAAGGAAAATTGTAAAACAAAATCGCCGAGATCTACAACTTTTTGCGATTTCTCTGTTAAAAATTATTATTAGTATTTTGTGTGTTTCACTAGCCCAAAGAAAAGCCTTTGTTTACATAATTGCAACAGCGTAATAGGTTAAAATGAGCTAAAGATCACAAAAATTGGACTCAAGAAAAATGCCATAGTGTCACTTGGAGTGATGAGTCCAAATTTGAAGCTTGCCTGGGAGATTGTAAAAAACGCGTATTGTGTATTTTTTCCGAGGCAAACCAGACACAGACAGACTGTTTGGTTAAAAATGTCAAATTTCCTGTAAGCGTTATGGTTTGGGGTTGTATGTCTAGAAGGATAGTGGGCACGCCACATTTTATAAATGACACTGTTAACGCTAATAAATATAAAGATATACTTAAAGATGTTTTTTTTACCATCAATTCCTTTATGCCAATCGGTTGAAGGGAGCTACGTTTTTCAGCAGGACGGTGCCCCGTGTCATACTGCAAAAACCGTTAAAACCTGACTTGAAAATCATAATATTCCTACTAAGTGGGTTTCAAGTAGTCCAGATTTGTCGCCAACTGAGTCCCTTTGGCATAAAATGAAAAAGGAACTGCCTAAGAATCCGGCACGCACAGTAAACGAATTAAAAGTAAAATTGCAACAAATATGGGATATTATTGAACCTGATGAGTGTGCAAAGTTAGTTGATACAATACCTAACAGAATTAAAGCCGTTATAGCCAATAAAAGAGACATAACGCAATAGTGACCCAACTATTCTGATTCGTGTGTCAACGTTAATTTAATTTCGTTTAAAACCTAATTTTTATCTAAACAATTTAATTTTTTTTTTAATATAAGTTGAAATTGTATATTTTACCGTAATAATATAATTTTTGTAAGAATAAAATATTTATTGAGTTTTTTGTTATAAAATGAAATGGCATTATGGTAAAATATTGTGCGGGCCCAACTAATATGATTTTGGGCTCGTATAAATAATAAATCATCGCGGCATATTACCCATTGCTGGGTATGCCAATCTGCTTTGTACACAGCTTTGGTAATGATGATAAATAAGATGTTTCCAAATTTACATATTCACATCACACAAAAATTTATAAAAAGCACATACACATCAATTTCCTCTCAAAATCTTACGGACACAAGTCTCGAACTGAGGACAGGTTTATGCAGTTCCAAGTTTTGCTAACGCGAGTTTTGTGCGTTAGATTAGGTTATGATAAGAAATGTTTAAAATAATCAAAGCGCCACTTTCAAATATTTTTCCTGTTGAATGGATCTAATATATTTGCCTAAAATGAAAATGAATCCAGGCAGATTGTAATTGGAAATTAAATAATACTTAAAACTGTTTGTCAAGGTCAATAGTATATAACTGTTTACCTCCGGCTCTCCGACATATATACGAACAATTATCTATTTTCATTAAGGAAGTTAAAAGCGAATGAAGTTGGTTATGTGCCTTTCATAAAACGTAAAGCCTGGAGTCCATTCAAAAACTACCCACTTTATAAAAACAAATGTAATATAGAATTAATGAAATTGTTTTTGAGTAACTATATAATGCAATGATATCTTATAACAATATCGTGACGAATCGTGTAATAGAAATCTCTAATATTATGATTAAAAGAATTAATGTAGTTTTATTTACGAAACATACCTCTGATATTAAAATATAAACAAAATATAATTACCCCTTCATCATTTTTTTTTCATTTACCCAATCTCCGGATTAAGAATTTTTGAATTTTAAAGCATTTAATTATCTCAAATCTACGCCAATTATTTGTACATCTTGTATATGCTAATAGTCAATTATTTAAACAAACAGTATGTGAAAATAACCAATTCAAAATTAATTAATAATTTTCCTTAAGTTTTAATGATTTATTCTTTTCTTACACACAATTTATTGATATGTCGGTCATGAAGTGAAATATAATTTTGTAAGAAGTGCTTCGTCAAAGAGGGTGAAAACAAGTCATCAGTAATATCATTATACTACATATTATTTGTATATATTTTTTATAAATATAGTAACAACAATAAAAAATATTAATAAATCATAGACGTCACCGGCATTTGAACCCAGGGCCTTCTTATTGCCGGTAGCATATTTTAACCTCGCCTCTAATCAAAGTTATAAAATCCTTCTGAAGTTTATACATTTTTCACTTGTCCTAATGATAGTCTGAAACAAGTAATCCTACTTGCGGAACATTGGGTACTTATCGTTATCACGTTATCAGACACACTTGGTGGTTTAGAAACCACACCCCAATAACTATATACGAGTATTCAACTGTTTTTCGTCGTACTGTCTGATAACGATAAGTAGGTAAAATGGTATACTTGTCTCAGACTAGCTTTAAGATAGACGAAAAATTCATTGAGATCAGAGGAATTTCATAGCTCAATTGGTTAGAGCACCCTATCAGCAGTAGGAAGATTCTGGGTTCAAATCCCGATGAAGTCCATGAATTTTTCACAAAATATTTCTTCATATTTAATTGATTGAATCGTTCGCGGTTCTGGATGTTACCTCGGAAGTTACAATAATAATTGTATAAATATACATAATTCATAAAGTATATTTTTTATTGACCTATTAATCTGTTAACCGGTTATTTGTATTCTTGTCCGTCTTCACAATTATATGGGCCGGTTTTATAAACAAAAATATAATGGAATCGTAACTAAGTGATGAATAAATTTACTTGTTCAGTAAATACATGTTGGGTTTTATAAACAAAATGTACTCATTAGATACCTAAGTGGAGATATAATTTACGTTGTGTTGTGTGAGAATGACTTTTTTAAATTCATGAGTTGCTTGATTATTCTTATGACAATATTCATGGTTTGTTTTCTGTTTTTGATCGTTCGACAGAAAGTGTAATAAGGTGAAATCGGGTGAAATATGGACAAAAATATTATTGATAGGGAAAAATGTGATGTTTTGGTTTAGATACATTAAAATTATCTCCTCTTATAATTTGGAATAATGCTGATGCGAAGAAGCGCAAAGTTATAAAAAATGCACTTATGCTTATTGAACTATTTATAAAAGTTAATGGTCTAATACTAAGTTCTATTTTACTCAGTATATGTAGGACACTTGGTTTAGATAATATAAATCGAATCCTAAATTCTTCAACGTTATATATTTCAAAAGGGTGGATTCTATCTTTAAAAATCATTGGAAGTCTTCGTTCCTTGTTTTCAAATTTGTCATCACTTAATGGGCTTAATATTTATAATAAGGTATACGCGAAGAACAAAACTATTACTTCTACAATAAGTAAATTAATTAATTAATGTAACTATATTTTTTGACAAAGTGTTAACAATATCGATTTGCGATTTATTATTACCACTATGTAAAATTTGCAAATTTTTGGCAGGTGAATACCTAGCTACTAATTTTAAAATAAATTAATAATATTGTAAAATATGTAAAAATATATATTATATATTATTTTTCTCTTATAATATCTTTTTAGATTTATAAATATTTGAAAATACATCAATAAAAATCGTTACTTAAATTTAATAGCATCAAATTCTCCACTTAGTTTACTTGGTAGATTTACGTGTTCAATAAATTTAAAAACGCTTTATAATACCCAAATCTCCACTTAAATAAATTTACTTGGCAACTAAAATTTAAGTGAAGATTTTTGAGCTTTATAAAAGGGTCTCGATTGCGCGTAGCTCAACTTTGAATCTGCTTTTCTGTTCGAGAATTGTAGTGCGGTACGGAGGTCTTTAGGCCGGCCCATTTGTAGCTGAACACTTGTATTGTGTGGGAGACACATTATGTCGAAGTATGGTGGGGTGGATATTTATAAATAAGTAGGGTGAAATGCATTGCTGTCGGATATCGGATTCAAAATTACTCCTCAGTTGAATTTGAAACAGAATGACTTATTAAAAATGTTGTCAATTTTTTTTATAAATTAATTAGTGGAATAATAAAGATAGTGTAACGTTATTAGAAATATGAATATATGAATTAAAGTAATAGCGTAAGATCTCGGTTACATGGTTAACCATGTATTGAAATCATTGTTTTATCAGTCGCTATTTTCTACAGTTTTCGAAAACCCCAATTTGTATATACAAATTGTGAGATTCGATTCGATTAGTAGGTAATAATTTAAAATAATTTTGTAGTTTATTATTTATTATAATTTTTAGACCAGCCTAACTTTGTACATGTAAACATAGGATTAATGTCCTGAAACCGGTAAACAAATAAAAACAATCAAAAATATCAGATTGCTTATCCTTGGTGAAATATCCCTTACAGTACTAAACAAAGTCAGGTAAAATTTTACCTGACTACACTCTGTTTAAAACAGAAGGAGTGAATTAAAAAATCAGATTTACAGCTATAAAAAGAAAAGTAGATAAAATATTTACAATAAAGTTAAATTATTAAATCTAATTAATATGACACTTAGCTTAGCACAAGATAGTACTGCAAGTATGAATATTCAAGACTTAAGATAACAATGAAAATGCAATTTTCTTGTCGATTTTGGAAAAATAATCTATTTGCATAAATACCTGTGGTTAAAAGAGCATACGCCAACTCTCTACCAAAAATACTTTTTTCTCTTTTACAGCTACCACTACCAAAATAGGTAAAAAGGCGTTGACAAAAATTAGCATATTTAATTGAATGCAAAAATTAAAATAAAAAGTACAGTTTTAAAAGCAGTTCTATATATTTCAAATAAATAATTCACTATTAATTTAATGTAATTTTATTCACTGTAACTTTACATTAGAAAAACAGTATAATAGAGACTAATATGTAGTAAATAAAGATTCTTATATATGTAATTAAATAACACAAATGGTTTGTATTTATTCATTTACAAAAACATTGAAGGATATGAATGTTTATAATTAATATTATCTATAAATATTTAATACTTTTTTATTGTAAAATTCAATTTATCAACATAAATTATGTTAATGAACGTTCTCAAATTTCCAATCGCAATAGCATTGGCGTTGGAGTTAAAATAATTAGTGCTTCATGAAGCTATTTGTCACTCCGTGTATTTTTAGTACCAATAACATTTCTTATTAACAATGGGTGTGTTTTCTTACATTTCCATAGAGCGGCGTAGGATGATCCCTTGAACACTTACATCATTTATTGTCTCATGAACTTTGAATAGAATACATTAGCGACAAAACAGTGACAAAAACTGATCTATTTGGGTGTTAGGTGAGTCATTAGGATCTTGGTCAGTGGAAGATCTACCAAGAAACAATAAAACTATAAACAGGTAAATATGTCATTGTATCGTGATATGCCTACCTATATCATTAAAACTTAAATATTTTCTAACTGCATATAAATATAATATAAATAAATATATTAATAAATCTTAATCATTTTTGGTTGCAGAAACAATATTTTTAACGAAAGTGTATATGAAATCTGTTATATTATAGGAAATACAATGTAGTTTTTATAGTTTGCTAAAATTGTTTAACTGTTAATTTGAGAAGAAAGTTGTAAGTACAAAACTTGTTCAGAATTAAAACTATACAATATGAGATTAATATCAATTTTTTTATTTAAAAAAAATGTAAAATAAAATTTGCATTTACAGCATATTTAATATTGCCAAAAAACTAGTAATTAGCGATGTTTTGTTTGTTATTATATTTATCAAACAAGTTACTAGGCTGAACTGATGAATTTTGACACACATTTCTAATATTGATGTATGTTTCCTTACTTTCAGCTACATAACTTTTAAAAGAGTTACTTACTAATATATTATTTCATATTTCATAATGAGAAAATCAAAATTATTATTTTGATTAATTTAAAATAATATTTTGAACAATTGTTCTAATTATGTATTATAAAATACATTTGACTATTTCACTCATGAATATATAAACCAATCCAAATTCAGGATTCTACCTAGTTACCAAGTATCATTTCGACAAAACACGGTCACAAAAATTTTTTCGCATCCTTTAAGCCAATAAGATGTCGTACTTTACAAGTGAGTTTTGATAAGCGAATTTTTTTTGACGTTTTAGAAACATATTGTTTACATACTTGAGTCGATTCGGACAGGAATCTATTTAAAACGTTGAAAAAGTAAACTGAAACAAAATACTACTAAACACAATAAAAATGACAAGATTTTTGTCAAGAAAAAAATTATATAAATGATTATCTGATTTTTATTTTGGAAATAGTCATCCGAATATCCATTCATGGTTAAATTTTACCCAGGAAAAATTTCCTGATTGCTTTATCGAGCCTGTTGCCAATTTATCTCGTGACATTGATCAAAAATGCCACTCAATAAATTGTTAGGCAACCGGCTCACGTAACAATCTGAAAATTTATTTATTTATTATTTAGTCTATAGTAGAGCCTGATTATATATAGTTCTAGGTTCTAGGTACAGGGTACAGATTTGGAGCATACGTAAATTGAAAAAAAAACGAAAAATTTTAAATATCAATAAAAAAGTTATAATGGGCCCCTCACAAATTGTGACTGAAGCCAACCAAAGATACAATCCTGGTTTATAGAATAGGCAATAGGCTAAGTTAAGGTAGAATAGATTAAGTTAATTCAGTTTTATAGATAAATTCAATTTATTAATGAGGCATTTTGTAATTATCATAATAAATTTCAAAATATGATTTGAAAAATCAATCATTTAATAGATAAGATTACTTACGTGCTTTTATCTGCAACTGAGAAATATTTATATACTACTGTAAAATTTCAAAACAATTTGAATTTCTAAATTAATTAATAACTGAATAAAATGCATAGAATTTGAACTATTTTATTATTTTAAATAGTGTTTTGAG
Organism: Harpalus rubripes; assembly: GCA_963082715.1. Taxonomy (NCBI): domain Eukaryota; kingdom Metazoa; phylum Arthropoda; class Insecta; order Coleoptera; family Carabidae; genus Harpalus; species Harpalus rubripes. The sequence goes on from OY720450.1 coordinate 37,381,331, forward strand.
ACATATTTTAAAAAAAATCGCTTTTCAGCATATTATTGATAGCTAGTCGGAAGATCGCTGGCTAGGGACCCTAGACTAGCGTATAACTCAAGCAGTAAAAATATACATATTGTAACGTGGAAGGCCCGCCGTCTCCGTCGCTGTCGCCACCGCTATCGCAGCCTCGCTGCAGCAATGAGCGAGTGTCTATAGCGATGACGCAATCGCGCTAGCAGCCGGGCTACGTAAACAAACAAGTCGTAACGTGTTTAATTACTTCCGGTCGCCTGAATCTTTTGTGTTCATTGTTATTATGCGGTCGAACATTCTAGAGCTATGCTAGTTAGTTAGTTCAGTTGAATCCCTGATCACACAACATTAGTTATGTGATCGGGTGTTGACTTACATAGTTCAGTTCCATTAGTGAAGACGAACAGACACTTACATTAGTGCAGTTAGTTAGTTAGTTAGTTAGTTAGTTAGTTAGTTAGTTAGTTAGTTAGTTACATACAGAGTCATAGAGACACATGAAGTATTAGTTAGTTAAGTGTTAGTGAGAAGCACAGCAGTATCGTAGTGAGCGTATGCATTTGGTGTCGAATAGGTGTTCGGGAAGTTACTACTATATTGGGATAGCTGTGGATGTGAATACTCGGTAGTGTTGACGAGTATTGGGAAGCTATACTGTACAAGAACAGTAACGGCGAGTCGGAAAGTTACTGGTATACCGGGATAGCTGTTAAAGAGAATACTCGGTAGTGTTGAAGAGTATTCGGAAGCTAGGTATTCGGGGACAGTAACGGCAAGTGGAAGTGAATACTCGGCAGTGGTGTTGAAGAATTGTGGCATACGGACAGTCGATGATACTGAGGCTGTGAAAGTTAGACAGAAAGTTACATAAATAGACAGATAGTGTTGTAAAAGAGGTGGCTTCTGGCCAAGCAGTTGAATATACAGACGCTGTTGAGTCAGTTGAGTATATAGGCGCTGTGGAGGTCGATAGGCGGACAATTGAACGTTATATAAGTATATGGTGATATGTAGATAGTGATATTTAATATCGCGTTAACAGTCTACAAGAGTCTGCAACAGACCGGCAGTCTAAGATTGGAACACGTAGAGAAATAAATAATTAGTAATATCGTGGAAATAAGTAGTAGTGTTAATTGATTAAATAAATAGTGTTAGTGTTATCTAGTTAATGATAGTTTTAGTATTAATTAGTTTGTAATAATTGTTTAATATTAGTAATAGTAACTTTCATTACAGTTTAATAAACACTTAATTTTGATTAATAATAATAATCTAATATTTAGACTTCACCCAAACAAATAAAAGAACGTTACAATATTATAATGTATTGTTATTTAATAAGTAGAAATATTTAAATTTTTATTTCTGTTATTTTAATTATATAGAGAAAAAATTACAAAAGAAAGTGTTACAGAAGACTCCCTGTATGACAATATTTCTTTTCACAAGAAATTCTTCTTGCGCCATTGTTAATATTATTTTTGTTGTTGGATCCTGGTTTGTGATCTGAGTTAAAGTAATCCGTAACACGTAAGAACGGTTAAGGTCGTATGATTCGATGGAAAATAAGCCGACATTGACCTATAATACGCTTAAGAAATACGTATTAGTAATTATATAAAAATAAGGTCGATGATTTTCGAAGAAATTTTATGATTCATTTACAAAATTATTTAAGAATGATGTATTTTGTGCAATACGCGTGTAATGTTTGTTGCATTTTATCATTCCTAGATAATTTCAGAATTTTACGATTAAATTGGAAAAATTTTGCGATTCATCGTTAAATACTGAGTAATCACAAGTGTTGGTTGAGTAATTAAAATGACACTTTGTTGTTAAGCTATTTGATTATACTTTAATCAAGGTTGGAAAATTTCTCTTATCCTACTAATATCATAATAAATTCTATGTATGTCTAGAATTTGAGTAAATAAACTAATATATTATTCAACGTGTACGTCCTACACTAAATATGGAATATACAATACAAGTACATTCCAGTTTTCCGATTAAAATGTACGCCGAACTCCGATCAAATTTGAGTCACAAATATTTACATTATATTTTTGTCTTATTCTCTTACTTCTTGATATTATACCTTTACTTTTACGTAACTAACAAATTGGGATTTGTTAATAGTTAACAAATGAACTATAATAGGTATATCATTTCATATTGATTTTACGGTATTTGATAAATTGGGACAAATGGCGTCAATCGTGTGTGGTGCTTCTAAAGATAGTCTGTCTAACAATTATCAAAATCGAGATAGCACAAGATTCAAATCTAAATTGTTAATTAACTTACTTGTCATTGTTTTTTTTCTTAATTTTTAGCATTATTCTTTTATTCTACGTTTATGCTTGACGATCTTACGCCTTTTTCCTTGTATTTGAAACTTATTTTATTGTAGTAAACCTATTATATTTCCCTATTCCTGTTAAAAGTTACCAGCAACCACCTCATCAGATACTTCTCTATCTTCTCAGTTCTCTTTCCCATTCATCTCTAACTTTTATATGCTTCGTCCTATCTTACATTATTATTCGAAAAACTAGTCTTAAATATTTATTTTATAATATGATTATTATTTATCATTCTACTCGTACATTTGAAAATTGCCTGCAATGAGACTATTTAGTAAGTGTTGTTACTACTTACATGGACATTATTTATAAAAAAAAATTACCTACTACAATTAAGAGCAATATAATATCGGGCATCAGAGCTGAAAAAAGAGGTAGGTACAGAAAATGCGTTTTTTCTCTGGGACCATTAAAGATATTTATTTCAACTAAAAAAATTCATACACTCTAAGAAAGTATCTAAGTTTGGGTTGTGTCAAATTTTCAATTTTTTGTTTATTACAGTAAAAAAACGGTCAAAATAGTTTATTTTTGAACGAAAATTTCACTATGATAAATATAAAAATAGTATATTATGCAACAAGTATATAATGATAGTTATTAATACATGAAGTAGCCATGGCTCGTGCCGTAATTCATGCGAGTGTATTAATCATTATACACGAGTTGCATACACTATTTTTTCTACGATTATTCATAATATTTTAAAAAAGTAAACTATAAACCAATAAATTGGTTATAAAATTCATCTCTATCATAGTGATAATTTGTATCGAAATGAAAAGAAAAACTGTATTAAAATAAAAATTTGTATCGAAATGAAAAAGAATTTGTATCATAATGGTAATCTGCATCGAAATGAAAATCTGTATCGTAATGAGTATCATTCAAATACAGATGGCACATACATAATAGGTATATTAAAGCATAGGAGTAGAAAGAATAAAATTTTAACACAACACCAGAAGTGCTACTTTTGATAATATTTAGGTACATTGAAATGGACAATCGGACGGAAATCAAAGTAAATTAATGCGAAATAGGAAAAATAGTATGAATAACACGTATTACAATGTCAATTTGTAATACTTGTACTTTGCGGAATTCGCCTACGGCTCTATTACGTAGCCTGTACTTGTATTACAAAAAGAAGCATGGTAATACTTGTCTTTCAATATAATATTATTTAGAAAAAAAAGTAAGAGAAAATAACAAAAATAATTCATGTTAATTGGCATATTTATTGTAAAACGAGGATCAACTAATTTTGGAAGTATAGTTTATAAATAGAATGTCTGCAATTTGGGGAGCACCTTTTCCCAAAACTTTTTATCTTTTTGAATATATTCTTTTCTAATTGGATTTTTTTCATTACCCGTCCACAACTCAAAAATACATTGCTTCCTGTTCCATAATTGGCATATTTCTTGCAAACTAAGAACAATCAGCTCTGGCAATATACGTAATTCTAAATAAAAATTCATCTATTTGGCGAGCATTTTAGTCATTTTTTATCTTTTTTAATGTACATACTCTCTTCTTAATAGAAGTTTTTTCCTTGCTAGTTATGACCAAAATACACTAATTCCTGTTGAAAATCTCAAGTTACACGTAATTTAATATTTATAATTTATATTAATAAATTGCGAATTTGATTCTGAATATATATTTCCGAAACGTCATTTCTTTGATTAGATTACGACTTTATGATCTACGAGTACCACACCATCAGTTGTAAAATATCTAGGCAACGAACAACACAAAAAACACAAATTATTATCACCAACTATGAAAATTATCAATTATTTTTATAAAGAATATTGTAAATGAAAGCCGGAACTCAGAAAATAGTATAAAACCCTCGTTACCGGCTATTCAAGTACTTGTGTTCGAATTTCAAATTCGTGCTAGAATAGGTTTCCTTTTGTAATGTAATGGGTAATGAAGTAAACAAGTCACTTCCCAACTCTTTGATTAGTAAAAAAACGCACATTATTTTCTTCTTTCCTTCATCTATAGCCCACTGCGTCTCATTTTTTGAAAATCTTTTCAAAATTTGGAATTATTGAACTGTTTTTTTAAACAATGCAAAATATTCAATCATCGAACCTAACTAATATGAATTATGTTCTCCATTTAGTATATTGTTATAGGTCCACAGTAATGTCTTTTTTATTTTTTTATTTCTGTAAATAAATATAAAAAAATACTGAAAAATAAAAAATAAAAATATTTTATCCGAAGGAAGCATCTCTTGTAGTTTTCGAGTATAACGCTTTTAACGAGGCTTCTAATGTATGCGTAAATGTAGACAGGCCGAACCAAAATTCTGGGAAACATTTGCCATTATGCTTCACTAACAAGCTTATCGATTACCTATGTTAATTTCTGACTGCAAACTTATAGTGACCAGATTTTCATCGAAGTTCCATTTAAGACCACTGCACGGCGACACTGTATGACAAGCATTTTGCTACGAAAATACAGTATACAGAGGTTCAGATTATTACATAGATTTTTTATTCTTTGTGATAATAAAACAAATTTGAAAATCATAATGTATTTTCCAAAGTCAAATCTATGTTTGGGTTGTGTTGAAATTTTAAGTTTTTAAATTTATCACAGTCAAATTTTCATTGAAAGATAAGCTATTTTAACTAATTTTCTTTTAGTATAATAACCAAAAAATGGAATTTCTAACAAAATTCAGACCTAGATACATTCTTTGACTAAATACATTTTTTTATTTGAAAATGATATCTTTTATGAGTCCCGAGAAAAAATGTATATTCTGTACCCCTTTTTTCTGCTCAGACGCCAGGGGTAAATATTGCTCTAACTCTCATTCTGTGATTTTAAACTAGAATAAACAATTTTAAAAAATAGATGAGTAAAGATAATTTATAAATATACTGCTCCAAATCATCATATTAATCATTACTTGATTGTGAAGAGTGATTATAACTTTCCTCTCTTAAATCTCACATAGCAATGGAATTTGACAAAGTTTTGTATAAAAAGCAAAACTATTAAAGGCTTCAGTAAACTTGCAACTTTAGAATCTCCCAAATGATATGTTTAACTACGCTTGTTCTGACGACTGCTTTAATACACAACCCTGTCCGCTAACGGTTTTGACTAGTTCCAAACTAGTTTGCGATCGATCTGATACGTGTTGGAATGGAACGTCCATAACTAACTGTCAAAAGTCTAATTTGATGTATGTTGGACACCACTTTAATACTGTGCCTGCTTCGGATAGTTCCGTACTGGTTGCTATTGCAAATGAGCATTAAATTTATATAAAACTAATCATACGGGACGGAGTCAAAAAATTATGACTGGTATTCTGTCACTCGACTTTCACAATGTAATAATATATACTGGAACGTTTTTATTTATTTGGGTGAAGTGTAAATATTAGAGAATTATTATTAATTAAAATAAACGTTTATTATAACGATAAATAGATATTATATATAATTAAAAGATGATAAATATAATGAACACTACGATTAAACAAATATTAATCACTAATTAAGACTAAGAATATTGTAAAACGCTTAAACACTAACATTATTTATTTAAACAATTTATAGCTCACTTATTTATTTATACAACTATATTTGTTTATGTTCACAACTTGTCTACTATCTGTTTATATCACCAACTCGTCAATACGCGACGCTTATTTATATCAGACTGTCCAATGCCTTCGCTAACAGTGCTTATATACTCCGGCATTTGTATTCGAGAAATTTCTAGAGCACTATTCTAGATAAAAACTCAAACACAATATGTTACATCAACCGCGTAATTAAGCAGGTTCAGACAAGTCTGTTGCGTCATCGCTAAAAATAGACACTCGCTCGTCCCTGCGGTAGCGGGGGGACAGTGGCGGTGACAGTGGCGACGACGGTGGGCACTGCACATTACAATACTATAGTCGGGTGAGTAGTTACTCGTTATTACAATGTACTAAAATATGCTTTAGTCGGGTAACTAGCTTGGTCGCACTTATTTAGGTGCTCAGAATTCCAATCTTGAGTATAAGTCTATTTTTTTTATTTTGTAGAATCAGGCCACTCGAGAGAACAGATGTCCCAATAATGGAGTGACACTTAAAGTAGAAGGAATATTAATTAGGTTGTTAATTAATTTAGAGAGAAATGTAAAATCTGCTAATTTCCTCCTTTTCTCGCCAACGACAGCAAACCTACACTGTAATTAGGAAATTTTGAATAAAAAAATTTTAAAAAATTGATTTGAATTCTTTTAATTCTTTTGATGTAAATATCGTAAGTAGGAGACCAAGACACAGAAGAAAACTGAAGTTGACTTCTTACTAGAGATATGTAGAAGGATAAGTTAAATGGATTTTAAAATTCGTTCGTATTAAGAATTCAAGCATTCTATAAGAATATTTCGTAATATAATCTACATGCAAATCAAAGATCATTTTTGAGTCGAAAATAAACTCTAAATAATTAATGTGGTTCAAGTATCTCCATTAACTTTGTAGTAATAATAAAAATTATTCCTATTACGAGTAAAAGTAATAGTAAAACATTTAGAGATATTAATTGATAATTTGTTTCCATGACAATAATCATAAAAACTATTTAAATCCGATTGCATTTATTTGCAATCATAAATGCACTCAGTTGCATAGTAGATTTTCAAATCGTAAAAATGAAAATGTTGAACAAAAGGGGACCAAGATGAGAACCCTGTGGTACACCATACGGAACAAGTACTTCGTAAGACTTAAATCCATGTGTTACAACACTTTGTTTCTTATCCGTTAAATAAGATGTGAACTATATAGCACATTTTGCAAGCAAATGCTCATCGAAATCCCGGGTTCAAATTCCAGTAGAGCATCCTATGGTCCACAAAAAAAGTAGACACCCGGTATATATATATATATATATATATATATATATATATATATATATATATATATATATATATATATATATATATATATATATATATATATATATATGTGAACGCTCAAAATTATAATAATAATCTTCATTGATAATTTATTTTACCCTTTCGCTGAGTAACTTTTATATTGTTGGCAATACGTTCGGAATTTTCCACGTTTCGCTTTTATAATAGTTATTTATGTATTAAGGGCGTAATGAAGCTTTTATGGCCTGTGGCGGGATTTTGAGCCCGAGGCGTTAGCCGAGGGATAAAAGCACGTCAAAGGCCATAAAAGCAAGTTACGCCCGTGCGCCCGTGGTACATACATAATTTTATGCACGGTCAAAGATTTTATGATTATGAGAATTAGAAAAAACTTTTTTGTTAGGTGTAAAAGATTATAGATGTCACTACAATGTTATGTAAAGAGGCATGTTAAGCACTAATAGCATAATAGACGCCGCTACAATATAATGTAAGAAATGTGAGATCAAACTAATCTAGGGACTTTTAACATTTTCTTTTTTTTTGTCATTCTAGGTTATTGGCGAAAAAATTCAAAGTGGGTGACGTCTGGCGGCAAATTTGTGAACTAGAAGAATAAGGAAACGTTGATAGCATACTTTGAAACGTATGCAAGTTTAAACAGGTTTAATTATATTTGTTGTAAAAGAAAGTTAGATATACATATAGTGTATATTGCATTTTCAGGTTTAAATAATGATCAGTAACTGTCATAGATACTGCTCAGTGCCACAATGGAGCAATTATAAGTAAAAAAAGTATAAGTATACACTATATCCCAAGTGACAAAATATGATCTTGAAATTTTCTTCCCTTGTCGTTTGGACGCCTCCAATCGGTTCTATTTTTTCTTTTTTTAAACAGCATGGTAAAATTCTTCTAATAATAATAGCCAAATTATACTGTTTATCATCCTTTTTAATAAGTTTCCCCTTACTTTGTTCCAAATCTGTAGTTTCATTTTCTATTTCTGCTACTCTGTAATACACAAACCCATAAACAAATAAATTAATAGCATAATAATAATAATGATAACTTTTGTTGTAAAACAATAAATATAGTTTTGATTTTTACTATCCTGTTTATATGCAACAAAACTGCAACAATATGTTTGCATTTGCCTCTCAATTCTGCTCTACAACTAAATTTGCTTTCCAGTAATTTATATTCTCATTTAATAAAATTTCATCATATGAAGATCTCCACTCAAATGACTGGTTTTTAAACAAGATCCCAGTATTGTACCTGGTCCATAATATTTAATTCCTCAAAGCAATACATGTCCAGCCATAATAACTGCTTTGTTTTCCTTTATAGGTCGTGCAGAAGCAATATATTCAGAAATATCACTTAACTTTATGTTAATTTTCTCCATATCAAATACTTTTCACTTTGAAATGCATATTGCCAGCAATAAGGAATGAGGGAACTCTCCTTATTCCTCCGCCATCTTGCTAACGTCCAGCCTGCCATCTATAATTCAGTTTTTTCGCCAATACTTATACATTTTTGTTTGTCACGTGTCAACCTCTCATTTATAATATAGAATGTACGTAATTAATCGATGCTGCATAATTATATATTATAAAAATCGGACAAAAACCGTGCAAAATACCTAGAACAGGAATATGAGAAAATAGTATATAGTAATTTAAGCTTTATAACTATAGTTTTATTTGACGTTTCATTATAGCCCGGCGGGCTATAATGAGGTCCGCGGGCTATAAAATGACGTTTATGTCAAAAAAAATCGTGTATAAATGTCAAATTATGATACGTCCGTGTATAAATAGTTATTTATGTACCTAGGACATATCATTGCATATTATAGCAGAGCTTGAGTTTACAAGCAAGCGAGGCTATAATATACATTTTTTGCCGAGGTGCATATTATATGTTTCTGTCTACCCTACGAACAATAGATCTAGAAGGGTAGTACACACAATAGGGGAGTATCACTAAGCGAAATTTAAATGTTTTAATAAAGTATACTAAAAGTATATCATGTAAGTAGCCTAGTAGTAAATATAAAAGTCAAATTTATATTATCTTGTAATTAATAATCGAAATTATAAGTATAACTTGTTCAAAACGGTCGCCACATAAAAATCCGGTTATAACGTATCCGGCCCTGGGAATATTATATTTCTACGTAAGAAAACTTACCATAAATAACCTCCAATTTTATATATATATACATAAAGTTTACACACCGGCAACGTAACAAAACAAAAATGTCGAAAAGAGTACCTTGGAATACACGTTTAATGATTCACAATAGACTAAAATGTTAAATACAATAAACAGACAGTTTGAATGACATATGACCAATATGATATTTTACGTCAATTATATTTTAGGTATGTTCTATCGGTGTCAGAAATATTCCTACTAGAATAAGAAAATTCTTAAAACAATAGAACGCTCAGTAGTAAATAACTGTCAAGTAAAAAATAAATACGATAGAACAGTGGCTGTAGTTATGTGTTATTGCTAGTTAACAACTAAATATAAATTTGTACGTTTATTTTGGATTTTCAAAATGTTGTTATGCAAATATTACAGAGATTATAATTATATTAAAATATATTAAATAATATAAACGTAAAGGAGTTATTTTTGTTGAGCACAGTCTAATTTGAACATTCACAAATGTAACAGAAAGGTACACGCGACAGTTGGCTAGTAAAATTTTGAATTTATATCCACTCTATATATCTTCCTACCAGCGCTTCCAACTCTGAAGTTGGAATGATTCGTAGGAATATTCAGATTTTTTTGACGCAAAAGAACGATCATTGAGGTTCTACTAGAAGAAGTAGGAAGATTTCTGACACCGATAGAACGTACCTTTTGTCTCTGCGCCATAGAAACATACTCTAGGCCCGCATACGTACTTCCGGTGGTGTTTAATATTTAATATTTTTTTCGCAGTAAATGATATTTTTTAGAAAAAATAAAAAGTACGTATTTCTATTGTAGATTAACATATAAAATTTTCTAAAATTATAATACTCTCCTATTACAATAATAGTAAATCATAGTAGGCTTAGCGGACGAGAAATGATGGCTTAGCGTACGAAAAAGGTATGCGGACGAAAAGTTTGCGGACGAAATAGTTTTGCACTTGAAAAATGATAATCTTCTGAAAAGTGTCATTTTTCTTCCGAAAATAAGTACGTAAAAATTTACTTTTCGTTTAGGTAGACAGAAAAAAACTTTATATGATGCACGGCCATTTAGCTACATTTACAGCCACGCCTGTTCACGAGTCTTGCCTTATCGACCCGTGAAATTTTAAGAAGAAACTTATTTCTTAATTCTTTGCTATTTTATGTGGACTATTTTACGGTATTTTGTGATATTTATTGCAATTTTTAAATTGGAAAATGACCTTTTATAGAAAACTCGTATTTTTACTCTTCAATGAATTAGATTTGAAATTTCATGAAAAACCCGTTCATCATGATTTCAACCCGGAATTTTTAGATTGCTAGTTCATTGCTATAATACTAAAGGTCCTATTCTGTAACTCGATAGTTAATTTTTAACCACTGGTTAAAAAATTTATCCAATAGTTATTGATTTGACAACTAAAAATCCCTTTTTTTGTTATATGTCAACATACTTGATTGGTTAAAAAATTTAACCAGTGGTTAAATATTAACCACTGAGATATTTAATAGGCCTCTAATACAATACAAATCTCGAATGAAAACATTTTTAAAATTTTATTTATAATAAAGAGTTTAGATGACATCCTAATTTTTTAGTTTCGTCAAGAGCTTACGTTGGCTGTTGGCTCAACTGGTAGAGCAATAGACTAGCACTATACTGAAGAAGAGCTTATCAGACACTTAGTGCAATGGACCACGGACAGCATAAATGTGTGTTTAGTGTCTACTCATCTTTCCTTTAAATATTAATACTATAATGCAATGAGCAATAAATTACTTCGCTGTTTACACAACAAACCTAGTTAGGTACCCTAATGATAACTAACGATGTAGAAAACAAAGTATTAAATTAATACTGTCATGAATTGCATATTTAACATTTAATTTTATTACTTGAATAATGAAAAAAGTGTAAATTTCACTGCGCTTTAAAAGTACATCGAGTGACTCCAACGAGCGATTACAACAGAAACTTTCAACATTTAGATTTTCAATTAATTCTTAACAACGTTAACATTAAATTTATCATGTAGCTAACATTACCCGCCCTATTGTTTGCTCCCTAGACCTTTTACACCTTACACGAAAATAAATCTACTTTTGACATACACAGAAAAATTGAAATATCCTATTATGCAACGTGCATAAATAATTCTATTCTCATTGTTCACGGGATGGAAATTTAAAATTTATTGGTATGAAATTTGATGCGGGGTTAAAGATCAAATACTTGTTAATAATAATGTTTGAAGTGTTTAGCAAGATGCGTGTACGCTAGCTCCATAAACTTGATGGTTTGTGAATACGTGAGACTGATTTACTATTCCATATTTTTTATTTAATGGGGAATTTTATAAATAAATTTTCAAAATTAATCTTAAAGATTAATACAGTTGAAAGAGACACAGACGAATAAAAAATGTTGTTTGTCATACCATATATCATATGTTAGTTAGATTAATAGAATCTTGGCGCCAGTTCTATTATATTATGAAATTATTTGCCAATTTTAGAACAAATATTACAACTATAAATTCAAATAAGTAATAGTATATTGTATACTGCCTGTTTCCATCTTACGTAAGTAGTTCTTTCATACTTTTTTTACGTAGGTATATGGTGGTCTTAAAGTATGTCGGTATGTAGGTACATATTAGTTTTATATATAATTTTCTCACTTTCGGATTTAGAATATCACATACTAGCATGCATATTGATATTAGAAGGAGCTTCATTCTTAAAAGATTTTTGTTGATATTTTGTTAATTAAGATTAGCATGGCTGCAATAAGTACATTAAATATCTAGGCAACGGACAGAATAAAAAGCACAAATCACTGTCACCAACTTAATAATTCTACCAAAAATTTTCCTTCATGGAAATTATCAAAAGGCAATTCAGGCACCCGTTCATTCGCCCACTCGCTACTGAGCGCTCGTAAGCGAATTTGTAACTCGTGCTAGAATACGTTGCCTTCTGTAACTTATGTTTTAATATACTCTTCTAAAGATCAGATATATTAAAGGTTGAAAGATTTATTCCTGTGATGTAATGAGGTTTGGCGAAATTCTTGGTTTCAATCAATTAGATTGTTGCACAGCATCAGTAAATTTCAATTATCATTATGAAAGACGCTGGACGGACCTGTATCATGTCCAGCGCACTCCCCTGATTTAACACTTCTGGACTTTTTGTGTGGGGTGCCAATAAACAATAAATAATGTATTGCATTGCGAAGAAAAATTATTGACGTATGTGCCACCGGAACTATGTCGCGGAGCAAATGCATCATTAACGAATCAATTCCAAGCTTGTATACGTGTTCAAGGTCTACATTAAGTGAACACATTTTGTAAAATGATATGTAATTTATAATTTTTTTAAATAATTTTTTAAAATTTATGAATATTTTATTCTTAAAACTAGAAATTTTTGTAAAAATACATTCGTCCTTATATCACTCAAATGCAAATATCTCTAAAATGAAGCACCTGTGAAAATTTTATTACATTTAATTTTAGGTTCTTTATCAAATTTTACATTTTGTTGCTTAATTTTTAAATACCTGAATAATAAATTTTCAAAGATATATTCAGACATTTTTTGACTAATTTATTGTAACGTTTTTATTTCTTTGGGTGAAGTGTAGGTAAATATTAGACAATTATTATTAATTAAAATTAAGTGTATATTAAACTATAATGAAAGTTACTATTACTAATATTAAACAATTATTAAAAACTAATTAAGACTAAACCTGTAATTAACTAGATAACACTAACACTATTTATTTATTTAACCAATTAACACTACTATTTATTTCCACGATATTACAAATTATTTATTTCAATACGCGTTCCAATCTTAGACTGCCGGTCTGTTGCAGACTCTTGTAGACTGTTTACGCGATATTTATATCACTATATTTATATCACTATATACTTATATCACGTTCAACTGTCCGTATACCGACCTCCACAGCGCCTATATACTCAACTGACTCAACAGCGTCTGTATATTCAACTGCTCGGACAGAAGTCACCTATTTCACAATACTATCTGTCTATTTATGTAACTCTCTGTCTAACTTCCACAGCCTCAGTATCACCGACTGTCCGTACGCCACAATTATTCAACACTACTGCCGAGTATTCACTTCCACTTGCCGTTACTGCACTTGCCGTTACTGTCCCCGAATACCTAGCTTCCCAATACTCTTCAACACTACCGAGTATTCTCTTTAACAACTATCCCGGTATACCAGTAACTTCCCGACTCGCCGTTACTGTCCTTGTACACTATATTTTCCCAATACTCGTAAACACTACCGAGTATTCACATCCACAGCTATCCCAATATACCAGTAACTTCCTGAGTACCTACTCGACACCAACTGCATACGCTCACTATGATACTGCTGTGCTTCTCACTAACACTTAACTAACACTCCATGTGTCTCTATGACTCTGTATGTAACTAACTTACTAACTGCACTAATGTAAGTGCCTGTCCGTCTTCACTAATGGAACTGCACTATGTAAGTCAACCCCCGATCACACAACTAATGTTGTATGATTAGGGACTCAACTGAACTAACTCCCGAGTATAGCTACGTCCCTTTTATACAGTTGCCATTGTCTTCTAGAAAAGCCCTAGAATGTTCGACTGCATAATAACAATGAACTCAAAAGGTACAGGCGACCGGAAATAATTAAACACGTCGCGACCTGTTTGCTTATGTCGCCCGGCTACTAGCGCGATTACGTCACCGCTATGAATAGACACTCGCTTACAGTTTTGGCGACGGCGGGCGTTCCACATTACATATTATCAACAGCGTGTGTTGTTCTTTGGATTTTCTTTTGAAGTTCCTTAATTATTCGAGCCGCAACATTCAAAATACGAGGAGAATTTAGATATGACACGCAATTTTATTTTCAGAACCAAACGAATGGCCCTAACGGCAATTCCTTCTTATTAACATTATTGCAATGGGGTATCTAGAAGGCGTGCATAATGTCATCGTCACTTCCACTGTTACCTCCCTTCATACCGTAGGTAAGGGCGGTAATGTAATCGTGCCTAAAACTGAGTTTTCAGTAAATAAGCACGAATTAGGGTCCTCACAACACGTTTTTACTATTTTTACGACGATGTC
>OY720450.1:38033505-38151005 GCA_963082715.1 Harpalus rubripes
CGGCTAGGGCGTGCGAACCGACGCCTATAAATTGAATCGTTCTAGTAAGGAGGAGGAGCCTAGGTAGGAGATCGATAACAGAAGCGACGCGTAGATGCAGGCGACGTAAGGGGCTACTGTCTAAACAAGAGGGGAGATAATCGTAATTACCGGCGCATTGTTTATGACGTGGAGAGTTTTCTAAAAAACAACTATATAAACGACGTACTTATGTACAGACAGTCACATATAGACAGTCAGTCAGTCAAGAGTTATGTAGAGTTGGAGTTAGTCCTTCAGAAGAACAATTACATAGATAATAAGAAGTAAGGAGTCAGTGAGTTGAGTAGTACAGCAGTATCGTGGGGAGCGTATGCAGTTTAATGTTTAGTGGAATACAAGGGAAGTTACTGGTATACTGGAATAGCTGTGGAAGTGAATACTCTGTAGTTTTGAAGAGTATAGGGAAGCTAGGTATATGGGGACAGTAACGGCAAGTGAAAGTGGATACTCGAAAGTGGTGTTGAAGAGTTGTGGCATACAGACAGTCGGTGATACTGAAGCTGTGGAATAGTTAGTCCGTCAGTTAGTTACATAAATAGACAGTGAGGTGAAAGGAGTGAATTCTGTCCTGGCTGTTGAATATGCAGACGCTGTTGAGTACATAGACGCTGTGGAGGTCGGTAGGTCGGACAATTGAAGATCGTGTAAATAAACATATAAAGTTATATTTTTTTACATGGAACTCATATTTGACTTTTACTTTAAAAATGTACATATTTTTTGTTCTTACGATACAATATACCAGTCGAAAGAGAAAAAAATATGTACTTTTTAAGTAAAAAACAAATATGGGTTCCATTTAAAAAAATATAACTTTGTTATATCTCGAAAATTTATCGATTAAAAAATTATGTTCGTGCGCCACTGTATAGGCAATGAAAATATCTAACTTTTTTATTTGAAACATTTTTTCAATTCATGTTGATATAACATGGTTTGGCGGATATTTAACGGAACATGTTCTAATAATTCAGGAAGGGTCATTCTTAGAGAATTTAAATAAATATTTCCGCTTAATATGGACCTTCAAAAAAATGCAGATCAACAACAAAATCCCCAATTATGCCACCTCAAACATTCAAAGATCATACCCTCTGATTGTCGATGTTTCAAATCCAATGAGGGTTCTCCATTGCATAATAATGCATATCATATCTATTAGCACATCCATTGCTTTTAAATGTAGCTTCATCCGTGAAAAAAATATTTGTTAATAGAATGGATTTCTTCTTTGATTATCCAACGCCCAATTACAAAAACAAAGTCTGTTATCAAAATCATCCCCGTGTAATTCTTGGGTAAGGTTTATGAGGTAAGGATGAAATTTATTTTTTTGGATACAGAACTGTGGCTAATATTTAATAAATTACTTAACTTCCTGGTACTCATATGGGGATTGTGATAAATAGAAGCCAATACCATTATTTCGGTTTCTTCATTTACTATGAAATCAGCATTTTTCCGTTTTACACATTGTGACAAGGCGAGGGTAAGCACAATAACAGATTAATAACTTTTTATAAACTCTTCTAAATTTTAGTTTCAATATTCATATTTTAACTCTGTTTATCTATTTGTCAAAATTCAGTTTAGAAATTCTTATCATATTATGATAGTCACGACATTTATTTGTTGATCTTAAGTCTAGAAATTATTATGTATACGTGCCCTACCTATGCACCCCGTTCCCCTAAGATAATCCTATCCTGGAGATAGCGTTTTTGTTTTAAGGAGTCGGTATTAGTTAGCCATGGGATAAACATGGGGAAGTTGAATTTAGATACTCGAGAGAGTAACATGTAATAGTCGGGTTTAGAGACTCGTAAGAGTTAACATGTAAGAATTTGAGTTTTGGGGCGACGCCCGCTGTGTTACGGAATGTAACAGTTTAGAATCAGTTTAGTTGTGTATGTTAAGCTTAGTGTTAATTAATAATCATGTAAATAAAAGTATTACTTTTTAAATCAACAAGTTGTGTTCATGTCCGTAGTGTTCATCGGTGTAAAGTGTAAAAAGTGAAGTGTCTGTGTGTTCTTCCTTCTCACAAGCCGTGGACGCCAGCCATCAAAGCGTCCACCAGTCAGTAAGTGTATCATCGTTGGGAATCATCATCCTTAGTAGCATCATTTGCAATCAGCTTCAGAGACCCCCCCTCGTGTTACAGTGGCGCATAGTCAACGGGTAGGATAATGAGAGTAATTGTTTACTCTTATTTATCCGAAAAGTTCCTACAGTTTTAGAATTATTAGTTTGTGACCGAGGAGAGGGTACTTGGTGTACAGTATGTACACATTTGCGACCACGACGCCAGCGATGATACAGCAACCCAGGCCGTATCAGCTGTCACCAGACATTCTTGAGGTATTGCTTGCAATGAATACGTTCTCTGATGATGGCAGTGTGGGAGAATATATTCGCAACATGGTAGCAGCCAGCAGAAGATATGGCTGGGATGAAGTTTTCCTCGGCAGTGCAATAGTGTTTAGGCTCAGTGGTAAGGCAAGGGAATTGTATTTTGCAAGCGCCGTTAGATTCGTTGTCTCCAGGGCATTCGTCGGTGGCATACGGCCACGTTTCTTTTGCCATGCAGGGAGTGCACGAGTTGCCAGTAGGGAGGATCAGTTTGGAAGAAATTGAGTCCTTACTAGGAATAGAGGATCGTTTTGCGGTGGTAGACATACCACGACCAGAGAGTTTGACAATAGCCGTCACAGCGAGTGACAAGGGCGTACAGGAAGGAAAAATGGATAAAGAGAATTGCCTGCCGGAGAAAACAGAGAGTTGTGAGACTGAGGAAGAACACAGCGCAGGAGCTGATGAACAGGACATGAACTCAGTATATGACGACAACCGCAACGAAATGGATCTGCAAATGATCAACGAAGAGGACATTGTGAATGGCGACTTGGGCGTGAACATCGGAGAGGTGAACTTAGCATGCCCACCTGTGCAAGAGTTACGCCGCGAGCACGCCACTGGTGATATCGTCAAACATTCCAGGATCGACGTTATCGCTTGCAGCAGTGTTCCCAAATTTTTTGTAGTGCCATCCCTTAGACCACTTAGGTGTAAAAACCCGCCCCCAGTGCAGTGACCTTTGTGTTGTTGTCTGTTTTATGACTATTATATGACGATTTTTGTTAGTGTTTAGTTTTTTGGCTAGTTAAGTTGCATGTTAGATTAGAAATTTTTATCAGATAGGAAAATAAAATACTATTTTCCTTTTTAGCATTTGAGTTATGAATTTGTAATTTGTTAAAACGTTTTAGGTACGTTTTTATTGTGTTTACATTATGGTTATAATGTTTTATGTGGGCAAGCTTTATGCGATTTTTGTATTCTGTTTTATGCTTTGTGTCATATTTGTAATATGTTTGATGCTTCATGTTGTTAAGCTTTTTGCTTTTGTAATGTGGTAAGTTTGATACATTTTGTGTGTTACGTATTATGTTGTGCTTGTACATTTGTACCTGTTTTGCAATTTTTGTATTCTATGTTTTATGTTTTGTGTCTCATAATTGTAATATGTTTGATGTTTTATTTGTTTTATGTATGTGTTTTATGTTCTGTGGTTGCAGAATTTGGAAACTATCTTCAGTTCAGGATTAAGAATAAATATATCGATTTTGCGATATACTTATGTCTTAAGGGGAGGATAATGTGACATGGCGAGGGTAAGCACAATAACAGATAAATAACTTTTTATAAACTCTTCTAAATTATAGTTTCAATATTCATATTTTAACTCTGTTTATCTATTTGTCAAAATTCAGTTTAGAAATTCTTATCATATTATGATAGTCACGACATTTATTTGTTGATCTTAAGTCTAGAAATTATTATGTATACGTGCCCTAGCCTATGCACCCCGTTCTCCTAAGATAATCCTATCCTGGTGATAGCGTTTATGTTTTAAGGAGTCGGTATTAGTTAGCCATGGGATAAACATGGGGAAGTTGAATTTAGATACTCGAGAGAGTAACATGTAATAGTCGGGTTTAGAGACTCGTAAGAGTTAACATGTAAGAATTTGAGTTTTGGGGCGACGCTCGCCCGCTGTGTTACGGAATGTAACAGTTTAGAATCAGTTTAGTTGTGTATGTTAAGCTTAGTGTTAATTAATAATCATGTAAATAAAAGTATTACTTTTTAAATCAACAAGTTGTGTTCATGTTAATAGTGTTCATTGGTGTAAAGTGTAAAAAGTGTTAGTGTCTGTGTGTTCTTCCTTCTCACAAGCCGTGGACGCCAGCCATCAAAGCGTCCACCAGTCAGTAAGTGTATCATCGTTGGGAAATAATCAGTACCTGTAGTAGTATTATCAGTCAGCTTCAAAGACCCCCCCTCGTGTTACAACATACATCTTTATGATCACGAATACAAATTTTGACATTTTGAAAAATGAAGGAAAGAACGTAACATAAAACAAAAAGTAGAAATACAAGTAAAATTCAATAATGAACGACTATAGGTTTATTCGTTTCGCTGCCTTACGTCTACGGTTTACTGCCACAGTGCCGCGCCTATATACTTTGTATGGAGGTGGCAGTAAACCGTAGACGTAAAGTAGCGAAACTAACAGACCTATTATCAAACAACGCCTGCATAAGCTGATTTATTTGTATGTATATATATATATATATATATATATATATATATATATATATATATTTATATATATTACTTACTTTGTTAATAATAACATGATTGAAACATATCATTCAACGAATAAAGGTAAATAACTTCTTAATTTATAATTTTAGACCCCTTATTACTTAATCATTTTTTAAAGGGAATCTAATTTACTATCAAAATAAATAAATAAGTATAGGGTGTTGCATTAAGATATATAAAGTTACATATTGTTGCGCTTAAACGGAGCACCCTGTATACAAATGCATATGGTACGTAGATAGGCAATAATATATCATATAAATTATATTTGAAGAGTTTTTCTATCTGACTTAAAATAAAAGAGTTATAAAGAGAGGACAGACCGATGAATTACCCTGTATATACATATTCTATATCTTCCAGTTGATCCCCACGTCATCAATTTCTGATGCAAGAATTACAAAACTTTTATCCAGCATTTTTGTCGTACACACATGGCATGAGACTTTTATTCGCTATTTCATTGTCGTCGGTTTTTCAGAGGAGTATAAGCTATCTCCGTCTAACTAACGGCAAAAAATAAAATAGAAACTGTATTGTAACCGTGATAACGAGTGTAATTTTCAAATATTTGAATTATTTGAATATTCATGCCATTCTGTCATTCATGTGATTAAGGTGATTTTGGCGTCGATAATAATTTGTGCTTCGTTGTGTGTTGGTCATTTTGTTAATACTTGGGATTATGCATATTGTGCATTTTGCTATTACAAAGACGGTGTTTCTAAGATTTCCGACAATTATTGCAACATATTGCTTTTGGACAATAAAAAGAGGTATATTTTATCCATTATACTTATATCGTATTTATTCAATTGGTTTATTACTTCTAAATAAATATTGTAATGTGCAGTGCCCGCCGTCGCCGCCACTGTCACCGTCGCTGTCCCCGTCGCTGTCGCCGCAACTGTCGCGGGGTCGTGCGAGCGTCTATTGTTAGCGATGACTCAACAGACCTGTCTGAACCTGCTTAATTACGCGGTTGATGTAACCTATTGTGTTTTATCTAGAATAATACTCTCGAATTCTCTGGAATAAAAATGCCAGGGTATATAAGCACCGTTAGCGAAGGCACTGGACAGTCTGATATAAATAAGCGTTGCGTGCTAAACGTTTGGTGATATAAACAGATAGTCGACGAGTGCTAAACATAAATAAATATAGTTGTATAAATAAATAAGTGAGCTATATATTGTTTAAATAAATAATCTTAGTGTTTAAGTGTTTTATAATATTCTTAGTCTTAATATTTGTTTAATCGTAGTGTTCGTTATATTTATCATCTTCTAATTGGAAAGGATCAAGTGGATCAAGCCACTCAAGACAAAATATATATATATATATATATATATATATATATATATATATATATATATATATATATATATATATATAGTTGTCAAAAAAAAATGTTTGATGTGTTATGTCATATTTGTGTAACAAATATTAAATAAAATACAATGTTCAACCAATTCTATCAGGTTATGGGACCCAGGTACTCAGAGTATTAACTGAAGATAATATTCGTACATTAAATATAATTAAATAAAAAATAATAATCAAATGTCAAAATCCAATATGCAATATCATATTCAACCTCTAAATAAAAGTAATTATGATACTTGGAGTGTACAAGCGAAAGCAATATTAATAAAAAATGGATTGTGGAAATATGCTACTGGCGAGAATAATGATAATGAATTAGATGCTGCTGCAAGAATACAATTTGAAGAAAAATACTTACTAGCAAGATCAGATCTTTTATTAATCATTTCTCCTCCAGAGTTAAAACAAGTAAAGAATTGTAATACATCAAAAGAAGTTTGGGATACTTTGAAAAATATTTATCAAAGCAAAGGTCCTGCAAGAAAAGCTACTTTACTAAAACAATTAATTTTAAATAAAATGAATGAAAATGACGATATACGAGAAAAATTAAATCAATTTATGGATACAGTAGATAAACTAAATGAAATGAATATTAAAATTAATGATGATCTATTAAGTATAATGATGTTATATAGTTTACCACCTACATATGAAAATTTTAGAATAGCAATAGAGTCAAGAGATAACTTACCACTTCCAGAAGACTTGAAAATAAAAATATTAGAAGAAAATGAAGCTAGAAGAAATAATTACGCAAAATCAGAAAACTCCGAAGAAGCGTTTTACAGCAAAAACAAAAATAAATTTTATAAAAACAAGAATTATAAAAATAAAAATAATGATAATTTCCAGAATAAAAATAAATTTTCAAATTTGGAATGTCATATTTGTCACAAAAAATGACAAAGCAAGTTCTTGTTTTAGGAGAAAATATCAAGATTCTCAAGATTCTAACTTCAATGTAGAACCTGCGTGTTTATCTACAAATATAAATTTAAATGAGAGAACCACAAGATGGTGTTTAGACAGTGGATGTACCTCGCACATGACTTTTAATAAAGAAATATTGCAGAATTTGAAAAGAAAATCAGACATTAATTACTTAAAATTGGCATCAGATAGTTGTACTACAAAAGTAGAAGGTCAAGGTAAAGCAACTATAAATTTAAATAGCCATAATATAAATCTTTGGAATACATTATATGTACCAACTTTATCAACAAATCTATTATCAATAGCGAAAATAACAGAAAATGGACATACAGTATTATTCAAAAAGAATGTAGCCACAGTAAGAAACTCTAAAGGAAAAATAATTTTGATAGCTGAAAAAATAAATGGTCTATATTACGTAAAAACAAATACAAATTTTCAACAAAAAAGAGAAAATCAAAGACATGAAGAAGCAAATATTTTAAAAGAAAATGACTTCATGAAATGGCATATGAAACTTGGACATCTAAATGAACAAGACATGAAAATAGCATCAAAAAACAATATGTTGAAAGGATTACATTTGAATAAAGAAGAAAAATTAAAAGAATGTGAAACATGTATTAAAGGAAAATTAACAAGAAAACCATTTAAAGAAACAGATAGCCAAAGAACAAAGGAACCATTAGAGATCGTGCATTCAGACGTATGCGAACCAATGAGAACAGAGACACCACGAAGAAATAAATATTTTGTCACATTTATTGACGACTATACCAGATACGGTAAAGTATATTTCATTGAACACAAAAATGAAGTGCTAGAGAAATTTAAAGAATATAAATATGAAGCCGAAAATTTTACTAGCAAGAGAATTAAATTTTTACAAACAGATAACGGCAAAGGTGAATATATAAATAAAAATTTTGACGAATTTTTGAAGCACAATGGTATACAAAGAAGGATATCAGCTCCATACACACCACAGCAAAACGGACTTGCCGAAAGGAAAAACAGAACGTTAGTAGAAAAAGCTAGGTGTTTACTGATTGAGTCAAATGTATCAGAAAAATTTTGGGCAGAAGCAATATTTACTGCTAATTATTTAACAAACAGAAGTCCAACAAAATCAATTGAAAATAAAACACCATTTGAAAAATGGGTTGGACATATTCCATCAGTAAATCATTTAAAAATATTTGGTGCAAAAACATTCATATTAAACAAAAATAATAAAAAAGGTAAATTCAGTCCAAAAACATACGAAGGAATATTCATGGGTTATTCAGAACAGACAAAAGGATTTAGAATTTGGATTCCGAAAAAAGAAGAAATGATAATCAGTCGAGATATAAAAGTATTAGATAAAATGTATTATGATAAGAAAAATGAGCAAGAAAAAGATTTAATTATTCAAGATGATAAAAGTCGTTGAAAATAATGAATATGAAGAGGAACCTAGAGAAGAATTGGAACCCACAGAAGACTTGGAACCCAGAGAAGAATTATCAGCAAACCAAGCCAAACCAAAAAGATCGACAAAGTTACCAACCTGGACAAAAGATTATCTCATGAATATATATGAAGAAGAAAGCTGTAATAATTATGAAGAATCAAATCCTATTTGGAATGAAGCAATAAAAGCTGAAATAAAAGCTCACATCAAGAATGATACTTGGAAAATTGTTGAAAAAATTAAAAACCAAAATGTTATTACAAGTTTATTGATCTTGAAAGAAAAATTTGGACCCGAAGGAAAATTAGAAAAGAGAAAAGCAAGACTAGTTGCAAGGGGATTTACCCAAAGACCAGGCATAGAATATAATGAAACTTATGCTCCTGTAACAAAATTAAGTTCAATAAGGACAATTTTAGCTATGGGAGTCGAAGAAAATTTAAAACTTAATCAAATGGATGTTTGTACAGCTTTTCTGAACGGTGATATTCAAGAAGATATATACATGGAAAAACCGAAGAATCTAGAAAAATATTTAAATGATATATTAATTGACGAAAGTACAAATGAAGATCCATTAATATTTAATAAAACAAGTGAAATGTTCCGAGAACTTCGAAATGCTAAGAATGAGAAAGTTTGCAAACTACAAAAAGCAATATATGGTTTAAAACAAGCTGGAAGGCAATGGTACTTCAAACTAGACAATGCTTTAAAAGAATTAGGTTTTCAAGCATCTGAAGCAGATCCTTGCATCTACACAATGTCGAAAGAGGGGGAAAAAGTAGTCATCGCCATCTATGTAGATGATTTATTCATTGCTTACTCTAATGAAAATCTTCTAAAAGAAATTAAAACAATGCTAAGAAAAAAATTTGAAATGAGAGATTTGGAAACCCTAAATTACTGCCTTGGAATTCAATTTAAAGTAGAAGAAAACATTATAAAGGCATCTCAAAGTAATTATATTGAAAATTTATTGAAAAAGTTTGAAATGACAGATTGCAAACCAGTCAATACACCGATGGAACCAAATATGAAACTAGAAAAGTGTACAAATATTGAAGAAATGAAGAATATTCCATTTCAAAATCTAATTGGTTCATTGATGTATCTTGCAATTGCTACTAGACCTGACATTACGTATCCTGTAAGTTATTTAAGTCAGTTTAACAATTGTTATGGTGAAGAACATTGGAAATGTGCCAAAAGGATACTAAGATATTTAAAAGGAACAAAAACCTTAAATCTAAATTATCAAAAAACTGAAGAACCACTTATTGGATTTGCAGACGCAGATTGGGCAGCGTGTACTATTGACAGAAAATCGTACACAGGTTACTGTTTTAAATATGGAAATGCAATTATAAGCTGGGAATCCAGGAAACAGAGAACCGTAGCCCTATCTACAGCTGAGGCAGAGTACATGTCTTTAACTGAAGCAGCCAAAGAAGCTATACATTTAAAATATTTATTGGATGATATTGGTATAATACAAAATAAAATTAAAATATATAATAATAATCAGGCAGCTCAGAATCTACGTAAAAATCCGATTATAAGTACAAAATCTAAACATATAAACATAAAAGAACACTTTATCCGTCAAACCATTCAAAATAATAATATAGAAGTTGAATACAAGAGTACAGAAAATATGGAAGCGGATTTGTTCACGAAAGCATTACCAGGACCTAGATTCATTCGATTAAGGAAGAAAATTGGTATATATTAAAAATGACGTCTTTCGTAAGGGGGAGTGTTGGAAAGGATCAAGTGGATCAAGCCACTCAAGACAATATATATATATATATATATATATATATATATATATATATATATATATATATATATATATATATATATATATTACTACGTACTTTTATCCAAAAATACGAATAAAAGATTGAAAATAAAGAACATCTGGTAAAACAAATTACAGAAGCACCTACCACAAATGTGGCCTCCCAATTATGACACCGGCTAGCTAGCAGAGAGGGGGAGGGGTAGTACATCAAAAGAAAATAGTATGTTACTTACTTATATTAGGGCGCCAGGTATTTTAACACTGAACCCCTTCACGAAAAATACCAAAATAATCTCAACAGCTGAAAATACAAGAGGGTTCATCGGAATAAATTTGAAGGAAGGAATCATGTGTGAAATTAGGCTTGCCTACAACAAGACTGTCCATAAAGCTTAACAAATTTGATTTATTTAAACCCGCAAATAAACTATTGCAAACTGCAACAGTTGACACAACAATGGCTAACCTTATAACCTAATGATAAATGAAATGATGAGGGGAGGGGTGAAATGTGCGCATGAAATTATTATTCTAATTACAATTCAGTGGCGTAGGGCATACCACCAACCAAGAAAAAACAAAATATCACTGCTACAAGACAGTGGCCCCACAAAATAAGCTTGTAGAAATTATTTAAACAAACAACGATAAACTGAACGTAATAAGAGCACTGTATGACAAAATTTAGGCTCAACAAAAGATAAACTATATCCGCATGCCAGACTGTAAAAGTTCGTCACTGACCACAGCTTAATGCGCACGCGCACAACACAAAATGTACGGGGAAAAAATGATGAAATTAGTTCGAGGGTGGAATTAGCGTATCAAATAAGAAGTAGTTGTACTCATCTGTGAAGGTGATGACCACGTAGAAGTTGACCAAACCCAACACGATTGGCGGCGGCGATAGAACTGGATGGCGGCCTACGATCGGCTGGACTCGGCGTGGTGCTCGTTGGTGCAACACGAAAATCACTAGTCTCACGGCACTAAAAGTCTACTAACTCCCCACAATACGAGAAAAGTCTGTATGCCCGATACTAAAACTTCACTAAAGGGCTTCTTAAAGGGCGCATACAGATAATACTGTTACCACGAGCGCAAAACTTCAACTCCTCACTCACGGAGAACTTTAAGCTGAGATAAGAATACTCTACCCTTTTGGTAGTATCTAAATTCGACGATACTCAACTTAATTAAATTTAACTGTACTACTAGTGGCATAAGACTTTAAATAGGGCGCGTGAGAATCGCCACGAGACAACCGTTTCGTTGCACGGCAGAAATCTAAATGCCTCGAATTTTGCAAATCTACTCCGCACGCGTACGTTTAATTAAGTGACGTATATGCCAGGGACGTATTAAATATATTGACAAACGCTAAGTATCAAAAATAATAACACCATATTATAATAAAAGAATTGAACGTTACAAATCCCACCCTTACTTAAAAAAAACGAGAAAAAAAGGACTAAACCTGTGCTAACTTCAAATCTTTGATATTGCCAAATACCTTTCGCTACTTGATTTTCATCTTGCAACTCGTAGGTTGTAGCCGACAGTTTTCGTTTAATCACGTAAGGACCGACAAACTTGGGCGCAAGTTTACTCGAGAAACCTTTCGATCCGTCTGAAAGAACATAATTTTTATGCCATACCGCTTGACCGACGCTAAATTCTTCGGGACGTTTACGAAGATCATAGTAGTGTTTATTTCGCTGATAAGCCGTATCCAAATGTTTTCTAACTTCAGAAAATATTCTAATCATTTCATCATTAATACGAATATGTGAGCGATCAATCGGGGGAAGCGTGTTATCATCTTCAACTTTACCAAAATAATAACCGGACAAAACATGCTCTCTACCAAAATTAAGATAAAACGGAGTGTGCTGCGTTACCTCATGTTTGGCGGTATTAATTGCAAGGGCAATTTCTGATAAATGCTCGTCCCATCGTTTATGTTCTTTAGTTAAATACAACCGAATCATAGTTTTTATTACTCTGTTACTACGTTCAGCGGGATTACTTTGCGCATGATACAGTGGGTTGTAAATTATTTTAACCTGATATTTCTTCGCCAAATTTCGGAATTCTTTACTAATCATTTGCCTACCATTATCACACAATAGGTACTGACAAACGCCATATACTAGGAATACTTTTTCTTCAACTATTTCGCATAATTTAGCTGCGGTAGCTGTACGAACTGGGAATAATAAAACGAATTTTGAAAAATAATCAGCAACGACCAATAAATAATTATAACCATGCGTCGATTTTGGGAACTCCATAAAGTCTAAATTAATCATTTTCCAAGGGCAAAATATTTTCGGGCCTTTTCTCATAAGTGCAGCCGGTAGTTTCTGCATGGGTTTTTGAGCCTGACATACTGTACATCGTCTAACATAATCAATGACGTCGGCTTTCATTTTGGGCCAATAATATAAAGCACTGATCCGGTGAAACGTTTTGTATACACCTAAATGTCCTGCCGTCGGTCGGTCGTGACATTCATTAAACACTTGGTCACGTTGTTCTTTAGGAATAACTAATTTCCATTCAAAGTTTTTGTTAACTCTAATCAGTTTATAAAGATTATTATCAAAAATTTTCCAATTTGTAAAATTGTCAGGGTCCGCCTGGACAACTTCTTTCATTTCACGGTACCAAGGATCCATGACATCCTTCGAAATTTGTATTAAATTAACTTTAACGTCAAGGGCGCGAGAAAGGAGATCGGGTAACAAATGATCTTTTCCCTTGCGGTGAATTATGTCGTAGTCATATTGTTGAAGCCTCAAGGCCCAACGGGCAAGTCTACCTATTGGGTCCTTTAAATTATTTAGCCATAGCAACGAGTAATGGTCAGTAACAACGGTGAATTTAGTATTTTCTATATATTGCCTAAATTTTTCCACAGCAAAGATAACGGCTAAACACTCCCGCTCCGTGGTTGTAAAATTGCGTTCATTTTTATTCAAAGTCCTACTAGCATAACAAATTATTCTCTCAACACCGTCTACATTTTGTACCAATACCGCACCTAACCCGTACGCTGAGGCGTCCGTTTGGACAATAAATGGATAGTTATAGTCGGGACAATTTAAAATAGGTGCACAAACTAACTTTTCTTTAACCATTTTAAATGATTTCTCACATTCATCGTTCCATCTAAATGGATGGTTCTTACGTAATAACTTGGTAAGGGGTGCAAGAACAGTAGAATATGAAGGGATAAATCGACGATACCACGATGCGACGCCTATGAATCTTCGAACTTCGGTTACTGATTTTGGATTTGGAATGTCTAGTATCGCTCGTACTTTATCAGGATCTACATGCAATCCGGTTGCATCTACTACATACCCTAAATATTTTAACTCGCTGCGGCAAAAGTTACATTTTTCTTTATTTATTGTTAATCCGGCACTGAAAAGTTTTTCAAAAATTTTCTCTAAAACTTCTACATGTTTTTCAAAAGTGGATGTAACTACAATAATGTCGTCTAAGTAGACAAAAACATAAGGTTCAAAAGAAGCTCCAAATAAGCGATCCATGAAACGTTGCCATGTGGCGGGGGAATTATGCAGCCCAAAAGGCATTCTATTAAAGTGGAAAAGACCGCGACCAGGAACTGTAAACGCTGTAAATTCTTTACTATCGGGAGCGATTGGAATCTGCCAGTACGCTGATTTTAAATCTATGGAAGTTAAGTAGCGAGCATCTCTTAGTTTATCTAATATCGCGTTTACGTAAGGTAATGGGTACGCGTCCTTTTTCGTCACCGAATTTAATTTGCGGTAATCAATTACAAATCTATACGTATTGTCTTTTTTCTTAACGAGTAAAGCTGGACTAGACCAAGGACTATTTGACGGTTCGACTATCCCATCTTTTAACATTTTATCTAGTTCGCGGTCAAAAATTTCTTGTGTTTTCGGGTTCACGGGGTAGTATCTTTGTTTTATTGGTGGCGCATCACATTTTATCTCATGTTGAACTACATTTGTGCAACCGATATTCTTTTTGGTTAAAGCTGAATACTTAATTAATAGTTTATTTAGGGTATCAGTCTGGGACTCGTCAAGGGTTGGTAGTGAAACTGTCTCTGAATTTTTCACAGATACACTGGTGGCGAATGACCAAGAGCCTTCTCTTAAATTTGGGACTATATTCATGGCTAGCCAAAAATCTACGCCTAATATTATTTCATATGGGATTGAAGGCACGACTAACATTTTCAAAATACAACTTTTATTCTCTAACGATATAGGTACAGTTAACGAGCCTGTACTTTTACATGTACTATTATTCGCCACAACACAATCGTTAATTGTGTTTTCTAGAGGAAGCTTAAAATTCTTTAATAGTTCCCACCCTTTTTGACCTAATATAGTATGAGAAGCCCCCGAATCGAGCAATCCCTTGAAGGTGATACCAAAGATATTTGTATTCAAATACGGTCTGTTGTCTAACGGTAATGATAATAGAAATGAATTAATTTGTGGTTTAAAATAATGTTCTCTAACTTTAGATAACCAGTTTTCCCAATCATTAGCTTGAACCGATTTACTGGGGCGCAAGAACTTACGGCTCGAGGAGGTTCTTGTCCCTAAGCGTTTTTTGACTTACATTTCGGACATGTTCTAGTAGTGTAATTCGGATTTCCGCATTTATAGCAAAATTTTCGCCAGTCACTATCGCAATCATTGAACCGGTAAAATTTATTATTTTCCAAACGTTTACAGATCTTTAATAGGTCGTCCATAGTTGCTATATCACAAAGGCCTGTATGGTGTATAAAATAAGGACACATATTACGACGCAATATACTGAGTTTTTCGTCCTCGGAAGGAGGCGTAGGTAATCTAGAAAATAAATTTATCATACATGCGAAATATGCCCCGACACGTTCGGATTGACCTTGAGTTCGCGATCTAATTTCTGTCCATAATTCGTATTCATAACCGAATGGTTCGAATTCTTCTTTCATTAACTTGACTAGCTCGTCCCAAGTTGTGACCTTTGACCTAATTGATCGGTACCAAATTCTCGCTTGCCCGGTTAATAATTCTATAGCTGAATCAAAAAGTTCCGACTTCGATACTTTGCGCGAAATCCTATACTCATCAACTCTTTCTAAAAAAGCATTAATACTCATACCGTTTCCGTCTCCATTAAATGACAAATTCCATTTACATACCGGTACATGATTATTAGAATACTGTAAAGGTGCTGATGCCGGTGCGTTTGCGCTAACTCTACTCGACGAGGAGAGATTTTTAGGTTCCGAATTTTCTACCGTTTCTGTCTCAATAGTTTCAATTCCTTTCATTTCTAAATCATTAATTTTTTTTTGTAAAATAGTAACCGAGTTTCTTCTATCCTCATTCGTTGCACTGATTCGCGCTAATCGACCTAAAATGTGCGATACTTTAGCTGAAAATTTCTTAAATTCATTACCTTGTGCAGGGCTTTGAATCGACTCTTGTAAAGTCTCAAATTCAACTAATTTTTGAGTGCAAATAGT
Source organism: Harpalus rubripes (assembly GCA_963082715.1). Classification (NCBI taxonomy): domain Eukaryota; kingdom Metazoa; phylum Arthropoda; class Insecta; order Coleoptera; family Carabidae; genus Harpalus; species Harpalus rubripes. The sequence goes on from OY720450.1 coordinate 38,049,340, forward strand.
CAACTCTTCATCTGAATTGATTTCGGTTTCAGTTCTAAGTGTACCCAATTTTTCCTTTTTGAGTTCAGAGGACAAAGCTTTGCGCATGTCAGCAACAGACAAAGCTACTAAAGAATTATACCCGCGCACAGAAAGTTCATATTCCAGTTCATCGCGTACCAATCGGGTAGGATCCATAATTCTGATAATTATATAATACCAATATAAAAAATATAACAATGATCACCACTGTAGCAATGAGTACAAATACTACCAACTCTTTGTAAATTAAACAAACCATCCAGAAAAAACTTTCTTTTGCCGATAACGTAGAAAAGAAAATATGCAGATAAAATTTAACTTTACACAAATAAATATTACAATCAAATAAATTATTTTGAACCTAACTTCACACGTATATCGTCCCCTCTTTGCTGGTGTAGTATACAAAAATTATATAGTGAAAATAACATAAATGAAAAGGCCCCACGTTGGGCGCCAAATTTACTACGTACTTTTATCCAAAAATACGAATAAAAGATTGAAAATAAAGAACATCTGGTAAAACAAATTACAGAAGCACCTACCACAAATGTGGCCTCCCAATTATGACACCGGCTAGCTAGCAGAGAGGGGGAGGGGTAGTACATCAAAAGAAAATAGTATGTTACTTACTTGTCTTAGGGCGCCAGGTATTTTAACACTGAACCCCTTCACGAAAAATACCAAAATAATCTCAACAGCTGAAAATACAAGAGGGTTCATCGGAATAAATTTGAAGGAAGGAATCATGTGTGAAATTAGGCTTGCCTACAACAAGACTGTCCATAAAGCTTAACAAATTTGATTTATTTAAACCCGCAAATAAACTATTGCAAACTGCAACAGTTGACATAACAATGGCTAACCTTATAACCTAATGATAAATGAAATGATGAGGGGAGGGGTGAAATGTGCGCATGAAATTATTATTCTAATTACAATTCAGTGGCGTAGGGCATACCACCAACCAAGAAAAGAACAAAATATCACTGCTACAAGACAGTGGCCCCACAAAATAAGCTTGTAGAAATTATTTAAACAAACAACGATAAACTGAACGTAATAAGAGCACTGTATGACAAAATTTAGGCTCAACAAAAGATAAACTATATCCGCATGCCACACTGTAAAAGTTCGTCACTGACCACAGCTTAACGCGCACGCGCACAACACAAAATGTACGGGGAAAAAATGATGAAATTAGTTCGAGGGTGGAATTAGCGTATCAAATAAGAAGTAGTTGTACTCATCTGTGAAGGTGATGACCACGTAGAAGTTGACCAAACCCAACACGATTGGCGGCGGCGATAGAACTGGATGGCGGCCTACGATCGGCTGGACTCGGCGTGGTGCTCGTTGGTGCAACACGAAAATCACTAGTCTCACGGCACTAAAAGTCTACTAACTCCCCACAATACGAGAAAAGTCTGTATGCCCGATACTAAAACTTCACTAAAGGGCTTCTTAAAGGGCGCATACAGATAATACTGTTACCACGAGCGCAAAACTTCAACTCCTCACTCACGGAGAACTTTAAGCTGAGATAAGAATACTCTACCCTCTTGGTAGTATCTAAATTCGACGATACTCAACTTAATTAAATTTAACTGTACTACTAGTGGCACAAGACTTTAAATAGGGCGCGTGAGAATCGCCACGAGACAACCGTTTCATTGCACGGCAGAAATCTAAAAGCCTCGAATTTTGCAAATCTACTCCGCACGCGTACGTTTAATTAAGTGACGTATATGCCAGGGGCGTATTAAATATATTGACAAACGCTAAGTATCAAAAATAATAACACCATATTATAATAAAAAAATTGAACGTTACAATATATATATATATATATATATATATATATATATATATATATATATATATATATATATATATATATATAGTTGTCATAAAAAAAAACGTTTGATGTGTTATGTCATATTTGTGTAACAAATATTAAATATTAAATAAAATACAATGTTCAACCAATTCTATCAATATTTAATATCTATTTGTTCTTATAATAAACTTTTATTTTAATTAAGAATAATTGTCTAATATTTACACTTCACCCAAATAAATAAAAACGTTACAATTGGTGTCAGGTGTGGGGTTAATAAACTGTGAAGTGTTAAATAAAAAATAAATAAAATGGCTAAACTATTAAAACTAAGTGAATTAAAAGTAAGTGATCTCAAGACTGAATTAGAAGAAAGAGATTTGGACACAACAGGAAAGAAGTCAGTCCTTCAAGAGAGACTGAGAGAAGCATTAATCGATGCTGGTGAAAATCCTGATGATTACTTATTCGAAATTCAGTGTGACATTCGTAAACTTGTAGAACAAAAATTTGAGGAAAGTTCTAGAAAATTAGAAGACTTGACAGAAAATTCTAGAACATTAGAAGAAAAATTAATGGAAAGTTCTAGAAAAGCGGAAGAAAATTTTAGAAGACTAGAACAAAAACTAGAAGAAAATTCCAGAACATTAAAAGAAGAATTATTGGAACAGTCTAAAACATTAGAACAAAAAATGGAAGAAAATTCTAGAGTTCTGGAGCAAACTTTAGAACAAAAATTAGAAGAAAATTCTAAAAGTTTAGAAGGGAAATTAGAAGAAAACTCTAAAAGTTTAGAAAAATTAGAGGAGAATTCTAGAAAAACTGAAGAAGAGCTGAAGTATTTAAAAGATGACTATGACAAGAAGATTGAAGAATTACGAGAAAAATTCACTGCAATTACATCGTCGTCAGTGTCAAATTCCGATGTAGCGAAGGCAAGTTTACAAGAAGAAAGGAAAGTAGTAAAACTTGAAACTACTACAACAATGCATTTCAAAACACCGGAATTTGATGGAAAATCTTCATGGCCGAATTATTTAAAACAATTTGAAGCGGCTGAGAAAGCACATAACTGGACATCCAAAGAGAAGGCTACAGCGTTGACTTTCGTTGCGTGGGGAAGCCATCGACATCCTACAAACGCTGAAGGAAGAAGAACAAGAGGACTACGACCAACTAGTCAAGCGGATGGACATGCGATACGGCAATGCGCACCTGGAGCAGGTGTGCCAGACGCAACTGAGGAACCGCTATCAGAGTTCAAAAGAAAGCCTTCAAGAATTTGAAGTCGACGTAGCTCGTTTGGTTCGTCTCGCACATCCTGCAGCTCCTGACAGCGTTTTGGAGTGCCTGGCTGTTCAAGCATTCATCTACGGAGTTCGAGATAGCGAAACGCAGCAAGCACTGCGATTGGCCCGCCCAAAAACATTAATTGACGCACTCTCATATGCACTAGAACATGAAGCTGCCAAACAAGCTTCACGTAATCAATCTCGAGTGCGAAATATTGATGCCGAGAGAAAAGAAGACACGGAAGACCTAGAAGAGAAAATGCGACGAATTGTAAATGAAGTGTTTGCCGGAAGAAAGAAACTCCTCTGTTGGTATTGCGGTAAACAAGGTCATCCGCAGAGACTTTGCAGAAAAATGCAAAGAGAGACAGAATCGGTAAAAGAAGAAAAGGAGTCGGAAAACTAAGTCGGGTTGATGCGAAGAGGCAATCGTCGACCCGTAATCTAGTAACCTCACAATCCATTCAGCCAGCAGCATCTACGTGAATGGCTCTGTTGATAGAAGGCCACTAAAAATGTTACTAGATACGGGTGCAACAAAAACTATAATTAGACCCGATTTAGTAAAGAACACAGGCAAGACGCATATTCAACCAACCAAGTGGAGATTACGCACAGCGACAGGAGAACAAGCTACCACATTAGGAGAAATAGATATGACCATTGTGGGAGCCCATAATTGGGAATTAATTAATTAGAGATTGTAATCAATTAGTAACCATTTATTATATTATATTGTGTAATATTATATTAGGTTTTGTTTGAAGATGTTGGGAGGCAGTCAGCTGAAGGCAGTTGGAGTGTGCACTTCATAGTGTTAAATATACTTGTATAGCGGTTATTAATAAAGATATTATCAGTGATACGAATCGTGTTGTCAGTGACCAGCAGGGTAGCACAATTGGCGACTGCGGTAAATATTCTCGATACATGATACACGGGTCGCATTAAATTGAGACAAGATCGCATTAAATTGTGATAAAAAGGAGTTACATTGAATTGTAACTGTGGTCGCATTAAATTGAGACAAGATCGCATTAAATTGTGATAAAAAGGAGTTACATTGAATTGTAACTGTGGTCGCATTAAATTGAGACAAGATCGCATTAAATTGTGATAAAAAGGAGTTACATTGAATTGTAACTGTGGTCGTATTAAATTGTGACAAGATCGCATTAAATTGTGATAAAAAAGGAGTTACATTGAATTGTAACTGGGGTCGCATTAAATTGTGACAGGATCTCATTAAATTGTGATGAGAAGGGGTTACATTGAATTGTAACTGGGTCGCATTAAATTGTAACATTTATTCTGGTACATGAAATTGTAATCATATTGCATTGTTACGGAATACGGAGTACACTCCTGGAGGGATAGTTTGTTCTGAAAAGCTAAATAAAGATTGGTAAAAGTTGCAAATAAATACATTCTATTGCAGTCGCGGCAACAATGGGAGAAGCATCGGGAATTAGACCATTCTTGTGCGATACTATTCCAAAGTCAAGCATCAGCTCTGAGTGGCAGAAATGGCTGCGAGCGTTACAGTTATATCTTGATTCCGAAAATATAACCGACAAAATGAAAATGAGAAATAAATTACTACATCTGGGGGGCATGCAACTACAAGAAGTTGCCTACAACATACCGGGGGCAGTAACCGAGCTAAACGACCCAGAGGAGAATGATGTGTACCAAATCCTTATAAAGGCGTTAACGAAATATTTTTCCCCAACACAAAATTCTACATTTGAAAGACATGTATTCAGAAACTTAAAACCAGAAACAGGGGAGTCACTTAACAAATTTCTCGTACGACTGAGACAACAGGCAACTAAATGCTTGTTTGGTAGCACCCCGGAAGAAGCTATAGAAATTAACATTAAAGATAAAATTATTGACGATTGGGCCTCTGTAGAAGTAAAAAGAAAACTATTAGAGAAAGAACGGTCGTTGTCAGAAATTATAGATGTGTGTCAAATTCAAGAGCAAATCACAGATCAATCAAACATAATGAATTCGAGTACAGCCAGTACATCTAGCTGTTCCGTAAACAAAATAGCAGTTCAAGATCGGAATAAGCTAGTTTGCTTCCGATGTGGCGGATCTAATCATTCGGGATATGACGATAAATGCCCAGCCAGAAATGCAAAGTGTCACAAATGCGATCGCAGAGGCCATTTCGCTCATAGATGCAGCACGAAATCAGGCAAAAGGCCATTTGAAGGGAATAGCAATAACAACAAACGGAAAAAGACAAGATTCCATGTAAACCACATGAACTCACAAACAGTGGATGAGGATGAGGCCGATAATTCAAAAAAGTACGAATGTTTCAAACTGGAAAACCACCAGAAAAAGGGTCATACTAATCAGGACGAACTAATTGAATTAAGTGTTGGGGGAATACATCTCACTTTGCTAATTGATTCGGGCTCGAAAGCAAATATTATCAATGGAGCAGACTGGAAGATACTAACCCAAAACCAAGCAACAATGTGGAATATGGATTCCCAAACGGGGGGAGCTCTGAAACCATATGCCGTCGGACACACCCTTGAAATTCAGCATAAATTCCACACAACGGTAACAACAGCTGATAAAAGGGAGGTTATCACAACGTTTTTGGTAGATCAAGGAGATGTTTCAATATTAGGAAAGGATACAGCCCAACGACTAGGAGTATTAAAGCTAGGACTGGGAGTAAATCGCATTATAGAATCAGAGCCTTTCCCAAAAATACGCAATATTAAAATAAAACTATCCATTGACACATCGATCAAACCAGTACAACAACCACTCAGGCGTGTACCTGTAGCAGTTGAGGCATTGGTAGAGCAGAAATTGAATGAAGCACTACATCGCGATATTATCGAAGTGGTAACAGGACATGGCCCGTGGATTTCCCCTATTGTAGTAACTTTTAAGTCCAATGGGGATATAAGGATTTGTGTAGATATGCGCCGTGCCAATGAGGCAATCCAGAGAGAAAATTATCCGCTGCCGACATTCGACTCGATCATGACAAAATTAAAGGGAGCCAAATATTTTTCCCGGCTGGACCTCGAATGGGCCTATCACCAAATAGAATTAGACAAGGAAAGCCGTCCAATCACTACATTTATCACGCATAAGGGGATGTTCCGATACAAACGACTGATGTTTGGGGTTACGTCAGCACCCGAGATATTTCAGAAGACATTTGAAAATATATTATCTCAATGTAAAAACTGCACTAATTACTTAGATGATATAATAGTATATGGAAGTACGGAACAGGAGCACGACAATTGTCTAAAAAAAGTACCGAGAGTATTTAAAGAAAACAATATTCTATTGAACCAGGCCAAATGCGTGAACAAAGTTCAACAACTAGAATTTTTAGGACATCAGTTGTCACATAAGGGGATAGATGCAGACCGGGACAAAATTAAATCGGTATTGTAATTTCGGCCACCGATGTCAAAAGAAGAGACCCGAAGTTTTTTAGGGCTAGTCACGTACCTAGGCAAATTTATCCCGGATCTAGCAACAATAACCGAACCGCTTCGAAAGATCACAAAACGGGACATCAAATTTAGTTGGTCTCAGGAACATCAACTAAATTTTGAAAAACTGAAGCAGGCAATGACAAAGGCACCAACATTAAGTTATTTTGATCCCAGGAAAAGAACACGCCTGATAACGGATGCGATTCCAGTGGCATTAGGGGCAGTGCTCCTTCAATTCGATTCGGAGATACCAAAAGTCATTTCATTTGCTAGTAAAGACCTATCCAGTACCGAAAGACGTTATTCCCAAACGGAAAAAGAAAGCCTGGGTTTAGTATGGGGTGTAGAACGGTTTTACTGCTATCTAATGGGTTTAGAATTTGAACTAGTGACTGACCATAAACCGTTGGAAGCTATTTTTAAACCTGTTTCAAGACCTCCCGCTCGAATTGAACGCTGGGTCTTACGGCTACAAGCATTTAAATATAAAGTAATCTACCAATGAGGTAAGCTCAATATTGCAGATTCGGTTTTTCGACTTTGTAAACTTGACGATGCAAAAACATTTGACGGGGAAAGCGAAAACCATATTTTTGCCGTGGTGGAACATAGCACCCCTAAAGCAATGTCTATTATAGAAATAACGGCGGCAAGTAAAATAGATCCAGAACTGTCGTATGCCGTCGATAAAACTAACAATGAATCCTGGGAAACTTCTGAGAAAAATGCATACTACCCATTCCGACTAGAACTAACAACTTTGGGGTCGATATTACTGCGAAATAACAGAATAGTAATGCCCACAACTCTCAGACGTCAGGTTTTGGAACTGGCTCATGAAGGCCACCCAGGAGGAAGCGTCATGAAACGACGACTTAGGGCAAAAGTCTGGTGGCCGTTGATCGATAGAGAAGTAGAACAGTACGTAAAGAAATGTAGAGATTGTCTCTTAGTTAGCCTACCGGAAAAACCACCAACAATGACACGGCATAGATTTCCAGACGGGCCATGGCAATGCTTAGCAATCGACTTAATGGGACCGCTGCCTAACCAGGAGCAAGTATTAGTAGTAATAGACTACTACTCACGTTATCAAGACATACAGTTTCTGAAAGAAACAACTTCGGCCAGTATTATTAAGTGGTTGAGGGAACTGTTCTCTCGATTAGGATACCCGAAATCTATTAGGTCTGATAACGGCAAACAGTTTACTAGCAGAGAATTTAGTCAGTTTTGCGAAGAAAATAATATTAAACTTGTCCATACGCCACCATAATGGCCTCAAGCCAACGGAGAGGTTGAGAACATGAATAAATCGATCTTAAAGAGACTGAAAATATGTCATAATCAAGGGCGAAATTATAAAAACGAAATACAAAAATTCATTATGATGCACAATGTAACTCGACATGGAACCACCGGGAAATCTCCATCAGAGCTAATGTTCAAAAGAACAATAAGGGACAAAATTCCATCCATTACGGATATTGTAGGAGAGGAAATAGACGAAGAGGCGAGAGACTCTGGCATCATAAACAAACATAAAAGGAAAGAGAGAGAAGACGAGACTAGACAATCAAAAGAAAGCAATATTAAAGTCGGGGATAAAGTATACCACCACCTGATATGTCAGTCCAAAGTGGTAGGACCCCAGTCATCGAAACAGGGGAAACTGACGGCACCCAGGACAATCACCGGCAACCAGTTCGGAACACCCGAAGACAGCAAACAGCAGCCCAGGATGTCCAGGAACCGGAGAAAGAGTCGACCCATTGAAGCTGAGGAAAAAGGACGGAATATGGGAGCCCATAATTGGGAATTAATTAATTATAGATTGTAATCAATTAGTAACCATTTATTATATTATATTGTGTAATATTATATTAGGTTTTGTTTGAAGATGTTGGGAGGCAGTCAGCTGAAGGCAGTTGGAGTGTGCACTTCATAGTGTTAAATATACTTGTATAGCGGTTATTAATAAAGATATTATCAGTGATACGAATCGTGTTGTCAGTGACCAGCAGGGTAGCACAACCATCACTATTGGAAATACATCCTTTAAACATCGTGCGCTGGTGACTGACGTTGAAGATGAATTAATACTCGGTATGGACGTAATGAAAAAGCACGGTTTTAAACTTGACCTGAAGAATGGTGTAATGACGGTCAATGAAGAAGAACTTGTTTTAAACCCACGAGAAGACAAAGCTGTGCGCGTAGTAATGGCCGAAGATGTTACCCTTCCAGAACGAAGTGAATCTATTGTGCAAGCACAATTAGATGGTAGTTTCTGCGAGGGGAATATTGTTATGTCCAAAGCCAGTCAATTAATACCAGTTCGAACAATGAACGTAAATTTTTATCCTGTTGTTCTTAAGAGAGGAACAATTGTAAGAGAATGTTTGGAAGTTTCCTCGATTATTCGAACTGTTAAGGCCAAAGGAAACATATCTCAGGAAGTTCCGGACACGTTAATTAATGAATTATCAACATCCTTCCAAGAACTGAGCGCCGACCAGAAAACCAAGGCGAAGAAATTAATTGGAAGATATCAAGATGTGTTCCAATTTGACAAGACCAATTGGAGAACTAATGTGGTTCACCATAAGATAGACACCGGCGACGCAAGACCCATCCGCCAACCAGCAAGAAGACTACCATTGGCGAAGCGTGAGGAAGCGGAAAGAATTATTGAAGACATGAAAAAGGAAGGTGTGATCGAACCTTCAAGCAGTCCGTGGGCTTCACCAGTGGTGTTAGTAAAGACGAAGGATGGCTCTACACGATTTTGCGTCGATTACCGTCAACTTAACAACGTCGCCAAGAAGGATAGCTACCCGCTACCTCGAATAGACGATACACTAGACACTTTGGCTGGCTCGAAGATTTTCTCCACTCTGGATCTAAAGAGCGGATACTGGCAAGTCGATTTGGATCCAAAAGATAAGTAAAAGACAGCCTTCACAATTGGTACCGGACTGTGGCAATTTACTGTAATGCCATTTGGACTCTGCAATGCCCCTGCAACGTTTGAACGACTCATGGAAACAGTATTAGCTGGACTATCATGGAAAACCTGTTTAGTCTATATCGACGACATTATTGTGGTAGGTAAAACATTCGAGGACCACATGAAGAATTTGGAAGAGGTTTTCCAGAGATTACGGAAGGCTAACCTGAAGCTCAGCCCCAAGAAGTGCCACCTGTTTCAAAAGGAAGTTCATTACCTTGGACACGTGGTTTCAGATAAGAGTATTGCAGTTGACCCGGAAAAGATAAAGGCTGTGAGAGATTGGCCAGCGCCTAAAGACAAGCACGAAGTTTTCTTGGTTTGTGTACCTATTATCGGCGATATGTATCTGGATTTGCCAACATAGCCAAACCACTGACAAAGCTTACTGAAGAAGGTCGAAGATTTATCTGGGAAATAGACTGCAAAGTTGCGTTCAAAGAACTTAAACATGCTTTGACAAGCACACCTGTCCTGATTTATCCGTTACCTGAAGGAGAATTTATACTAGACACAGATACAAGCAACGTGGGAATTGGTGGCGTTCTTTCCCAGATACAAGACGAACATGAGAAGGTTATTGCCTATTTTAGTAAGACTTTGCCAAGACCAGGGAGGAATTATTGTGTTACTAGAAAAGAACTCTTGGCAGTCGTGAAATCCGTGGAACATTTCTATAAATATTTGTACGGAAGAAAATTTTTAATTAGAACTGACCATGCTGCATTAAAATAGCTGCTAGAATTCAAAAATCCTGAAGGTCAGGTGGCTAGATGGATTGAAAGACTACAGGAATACGATTTCAAAATCGAGCATAGAACAGGTAGCAGCCATCGTAATGCTGACGCATTGTCCAGAAGGCCGTGCCAAGATGATTGCAAGCATTGTAGTCGACTAGAAGAGAAATTTTCCATCGTCGCCAGAACAACAGTAGTCGACGATAATTGGCAGCCCGATGGACTACGCGAAGATCAAGAAAAAGACCCAACCTTAAAAATTATACTCGAATGGAAAGCAGAGGAGAGCAAACCAGTATGGGAAGATGTTGCACCACACTCACCAAGTGTAAAATCGTACTGGGCGCAATGGGACTCCATGGTGATTGAGGATGGCATGTTAAAGCGTGTGGTAGAAAATGCCGATGGAACTGAGAAGAGAACTCAGTTAGTTATTCCTAAGACGTGTTGAAAGAGATCCATGACGGATCTGGAGGCCATTTCGGAGTCATCAAAACGCTAGAAAGATTGCGTCAGCGGTTTTACTGGGTTAACTTCACGGAAGATGTTAAAGATTGGTGCAAGAAATGTGTGGTTTGCGCTGGAAGTAACGGTCCGCATAAACGACGAAGAGCTCCAATGCAGCAATACAACCTTGGCAGCCCATTCGAGCGTATTGCGATTGATGTGGCTGGACCATTCCCAGAAAGTGACGAAGGAAATAAATACATCGTGGTTGTTATGGACTACTTCACCAAGTGGGTTGAAGCATATCCATTACCCAACCAGGAAGCCACCACGGTCGCTGAAACTTTAGTTAAAGAATGTATATGCCGATTCGGAGTACCACGTGAACTCCACTTCGACCAGGGAAGAAATTTTGAGTCTGCCGTTTTCCAAAATGTCTGTAAGATATTAGGAATTAATAAAACTAGAACAACTGCATTACATCCGCAGTCTGATGGCATGGTTGAACGAATGAACAGAACGATCAACCGATATTTGTCGAAGGTAGTCTCCAACCACCAAAGAGACTAGGACCGACATCTCCATCTGTTCCTGTTGGCTTATCGTTCGTCCGTGCATGAAACAACAGGGCAAACTCCTGCGAACATCTTATTCGGGCGCGAGCTGCGCTTACCATGTGACTTGGTGTTCGGCAGTAAACCTGGGGAAGATCTCGCCGGGGAAGATTACGTTACGGACTTACGGAGAAGAATGGATGACATTCATGAACAAGTCCGTACGAACGTTCAAGCTGCCAGCGACCGAATGAAGAACCGGTATGACATCAAGGCCGAAAAGGGTGGATATCAACCTGGGGATTTAGTGTGGCTTTACAACCCACAAAGACGTCGTAGGTTATCACCAAAGCTGCAAAATAATTGGGAAGGCCCCTATGAGGTAGTCAAAAGGATAAACGACGTGGTATATAGAATTAAGAAACAACCTAGCGGGAAGCCGAGAGTAGTACACTTTAATCGGCTAGCCCCTTTTGCCGGAGACAACCATAACAGAGCAACGGTTCGTCGGATCATAACACAAGAACCAACTTTTGAAGACTTCATGGAGAACTATTCCTTTGGCCGCAAGGCGCGGTTCGGCGTGACGAAAGAAGAACACCGAGATCTATTCACCGTGTCTTCAGATTATTCCCTCGGTCACTGCGTATCAGAAGACGCCCAACTGTTGGGAAAACGCTGCGCCTGAGGGATAGCAATGCAGACCATCAGCGGTACATCTATTACCTGGTTACAAAACCACGCTCGTACCAGAAGCCGTCGTACCGCAACCTATGGAACTCGCTGTGCGATTTGAGGGATCATCTGCTTGAGAATGACATTTTGAAGCTAGCCGTACCGAAGTTAGGCTGTGGTCTAGATGGTTTAGATTGGAGGATTGTTAGGAACATGATAGAAATCCTCTTCCGTTTTACCGGCGTAGAAATTCTCGTTTGCAGCTTTAACCCTAACGGACATAAAGAAGAAGTCGAGCGGACCATTGACTGTCATTTCTTCAAAACTTCGAAATGCACTAAGGGTAATGCATGCAGATTTCATCACGAACTGTTCCGGGACGAAACAGTCTTAAGGAGGGGGCAGTGTTATGTGCAGTGCCCGCCGTCGCCGCCACTGTTACCGCCTCTGTCCCCGTCGCTGGCGCCGCCGCTGTCGCAGGGACGAGCGAGTGTCTATTGTTAGCGATGACGCAGCAGACGTGTCGGAACCTGCTTAATTACGCGGTTGATGTAACCTATTGTGTTTTATCTAGAAATCTTCTAGTGAGTTCTGGAATACGGATGCCGAGGTATATAAGGACTGTTAGCGAAGACATTAGGCAGTCTGTTATAAATAAGCGTTGCGTGTTAAACAGTTGGTGATATAAACAGAAAGTATACACGAGGTGAATATAAATAAATACAGTTGTATAAATAAATAAGTGATCTATATATTGTTTAAATAAATAATCTTAGTGTTTAAGTGTTTTATAATATTCTTAGTCGTAATTAGTGTTTAATATTTGTTTAATCGTGGTGTTCGTTATATTTATCATCTTTTAATTATATTTAATATCTATTTATCATTATAATAAACTTTTATTTTCATTAATAACAATTGTCTAATATTTACACTTCACCCAAATAAATAAAAACGTTACAATATATATATATATATATATATATATATATATATATATATATATATATATATATATATATATATATATATATATATGTAAACATTAATAGGCAAATAAATAAAAACAGATATTCGAGAATGTATGTATGAATATGGTCACAAAAACTTAAAAGTAATTTAATGTAATATAAAATATTGTTTTTCTACGGTCTATAGACGGAGTAGCCATTTGCACTCTTTTTTCAATGCAAAATGTTACATTGCCGCTCATGCGCGCCAAAGAAGAAACTTTCACTGTCCAAATTTTTAACTATAGAATGTTGATAAATGTCACTTGTCTATATTCTTAATGGAAACGTTTAGTCAGGAACTAATGGCCCTGGAGTTAGACATTTATCACCTTCACTAGTTAACCTGACATATAACTGCTGTGTCGGTATATTACATAACCAAACAAAATGCCGCGCTGCTGTGAAAACAAAATAGGGCATTTATTTACAAAAAAAAACGAAAGTATAAAAAATGCTTACGATTAGGTTGAAGCAATAGCTCCAGAAGAATGGAAAATAACGTTAAATTAAAATTAAATATAAAATAATTTTTTTGAACAGTTGTGCTGCCACCTGCAAACGTTTGGCGTGAACGCTCCCATTGGACGTTCACTTTTCCACTGCACTAGTTTAATGTACTTGAAACAAATAAATTATACTTATAATATTCATTACAAAATTGGCATTAATTTTTTGTAAAAACGAAAGCCAAAACAATATCTTGAAGTCATATTGCAAAACTGCAAAACTATTACTGTAAGCTGTAAGTACAAAGTGTACATTTTATTATTTTTTTGCTATGGTGGAGGACTGTAGAAAAAATCTTGTGTGTTTCGAGCGCAAATGGACATTGTCGATTTCGAGAGAATGCCGCGCTCCTGCGTCGCGCGTCAACAACCTCTCAATCGACAATGTCCCATTTTGCGCTTTTAATACACAAATAACTATTTATGCATTTATTTTCTGATTTTTGTTGTATTGGGTACAATACTGTTTCCCAAAATCAATGAGACTATTTTTACAAATAACTTCCAAGTATGAAATAAAATTGTATTTTGATTTAAACTTCTTTTGTACACTGTTTTTACCTTATATATTTAAAAATTGTTATATTTTTTCCATTTGAATCAAATGAACATGGACAAATTAAACATCGTTAGAAAGCAAATAAAGAAATTTTAAATTTAACGTCATATCTTGAAATCCAACATTGAGTAACAAAATGAGCATCGCTATTCGGAACAACACAGACATTGTTATAAAGAAGTGTCCATCAAAATATTTTTACTGGGATGTTTGAATGTCTGTATAATTAATAAATTTAGCAAGTGTTAGATATTAAAATTATTGAGAGATAAGTTTTCGGCGCAAGTAGTAGCTTATTAATTAATGTTAGTCTATAATGTTCATCATTACTACATTGGACGATGTAGTGATTTAAGAAATTCAATATTATTTCATAGTTGAAAATTATTTAAAAAATAACAATTTCAAAATTTACATTTCTGCCTTTAGCTAGTAAGTACAGTAAATGGTCTCCTGTTGGGTCAAGTTTTGTATAATTAACCGATTTTGTATCTCTTACATTTCTCGTAACCCCATGTTGGATACGTTATCTTGGACTAGCTGTATATTTTAGAGATTATATTTAATTCTTTACACGCATAATCTTTAAATATATGCTATTTAAAGGAAAACCTGAGAAATGTGTTCGTTATATATTATTGAAAATGATATTTTTTCGTACAATTAATATTTTACAGTAGGTACTTACATGAAAGTTGGTATTAGTGGGATATAGTATAATATATATATATATATATATATATATATATATATATATATATATATATATATATATATATATATATATATATATATATATGACGTCTACAAATTCCCGATAAAAATATCGTTGAATTATTCGCGTATAAGAAATATAGGATATTAATAAATTCGCTTTGTCAGAATTTCCCGTCAATTTGTGAAGGTGTCGATTTTTTAGTTTAAAGTGTTCCTACAACCTGTAGCTCATAATCAATGGATATCTATGTCGTGTCATATGTCAAATTGACTGATGGTCAAGATATAGTACAAAAAGTGCCATACAAAATTTAAAAGTAAGAAATGAAATGTAAAGCCACTAAGCTCGAAGAATTGCTAAAGATTAAACTTGTTACATTTCAATTATCTCACAATTTTACATTTCAAAAATTAAGTCGTTTAATTTGTAATTACAATTGCTGAAAATGAATTTATTTGCAGGTTTTACCTTGATAACTTTTCATATATTTATTTGTTTTGTTTGTAAAACGTACCCATATAAGTATATTAAGCTGACGTAAATTAAATAAATATATCATCACGGCTTATTATCCATTGCTGGGTGTGCCAATCTGCTTTGTACATAGATATCGGTAATGATTAAATATTTGCACCGTGCGAGCGCTTACCAGGCGTCACCTTTCGGGCACTCATTGCTGGCGTGGCGAGCGCTCCACCTTATGTTACTTTTGTGCCATTGAAAAATCAAAATAATTCTTGGTTTCGGTCGGAATCGAACCTGGGTCAGATTCGTGACCAGACACTCACAGGCACACGCCCACGAGACCCTATTCTAGGAAAGTGTAATCAAAATATTCTGTTAGTTTTGTTCGATTTTCGTAATACATAGTTTCTAGTATAGAAATACATATCTAGCTCTATTTTTTAAATTCGAGTTTCATGCTAGATTTGTCTACTCATGCGTACTTAAAAATCAGTTTCCCCCAACCTCTCTTGTTTTTGTTAACACCATTTTGTATGCAACTTCTAGCTTGTCAAATTTGATTACTTCGGAAAAGTCGAAGCAAGATATATATTGTATGAAAAACTGGACGAAAAAATTATTATGTAATTCAGGTTTTTCACTGGGAAGTTGTTAGCTGCCAGCTTGTTTGTCTCAGCATAAATTATGTAGAAATAGATAGAGTAATTGCCGAATTTCATCCGATAAGGCATAAAGTGAAATGTAATTCAGGAAAGGTATGGGTTATGAACAAGGTACGCAAGATGTATAAAAAGAGATGACATTGTCTGGGCAATGTCAATATTATACAACGCTAAGATTTAATTTTTGTCAATATTTCTACATTTTTAGCTTGCAACATTTCTAAAGGTGCCTTAACATAACCGAACGCATAAAACTTTCGCCCACAAAACTCGGGCCGTCATAGTCGTTTTTGTGTGTTTTATTTAATTAGACGGCGACGGGTGAGAGGTAGAAAGAATCCATATAGAAACATGTTCGGATGGTTCTGACGTGACCGACGCCAGGCGTCGGGACTCATGACGCTTTTGTTGCGTTGGTTTGGTGGGTAACGGCAGTACTGACGGAGGAGGTGTAGGCGTGGGTTTTTGAGATAATCGGCAGATCGACGCTCAGCATCACAACGGCGACGCTTGTAAGCGGCAGTCGTTGTTTACGCAGATAGTCTATGGTACACGCGGTGCATGACAAAAAATTCGATCTAGACAAAAACTCACAGATTCAATGCCTTGAGTGCAGTTCCCGGACAATTCATCGCTTTAAATTGATCGCGGTAAATTTATCTCGAAAAATTCATCGCGGGGAAAATTCATCGCTCGTAAATTTATCGCCGAAATATTGATCGCGAAGAAAATTGATCGCGAGGAAAATTGATCGCCGGAATATTGATTGCCGGAAAATTGATCGCCAGGAAAATTGATCGCGGGGGAAGTTAATCGCCGCTAAATTGATCGCGGGGAAAATAGATCGCCAGAAAATTGGTCGTTTGGAAAATAATATCGCAGAATTTCATCGCCAGGAAAATTTATGTAAACTTAATAAATTCATCGTATTCAATAAATACCGCGGGGTCAAAGGGGCGACGGTGGTGACTGTTGATCTATCTTACCTAACAAACAAGATTGTATTTTAGTTATAATACAAATAATTCCTTGAATTTTGCTAGGGTATGAATGGGAATTCCTTAGTTCGTTAGTTCGCGAACAATGCAAAATTATATTATTTTCTCCACCTGTAGAATTTTGTGGTGGTACGGATGAGATTATCAGCGTTGGCTGGGACGGAGAAAATAATAAAATAAAATATGAATAATCAAATTGCCCATTATCAGTTGTTTTTTATTAAAACTTGTTACATGTATAGTACTTACAAAATACCAAACCCCAAATCACTAACCTTCTTTGTCTGCTATACATGATAATTATTGTTGTCATGTCCTTTTAATATTTTTTTGTATCTGCATAAATAAAATATATAATATAATTCGTCTGAAACAGATAGTTACAAAGTGAAATATTTTAATTAAATAATTAATTAACTTTATATAAGCGAAAGTTTTGTGCGTTCAGTTAGGTTATGTTATGGTTTGTTATATTTTTCAAAGTGGAAGCAAGGGGTGAAGGTAGACCGGAAAATATGCAGAGTAAAGGGCTGCCAAGGTCGCGTTGCATTTTGTACCATTTCCACTAGTCTTACAAGTTGTTCCGTTCTGGTCTAGAAGTCTGCCTGAGTGTCTCGTGAGATTCATACGCTCTGTGTCGCATCGGTTACTGTGCGTAAGCCAAGGCATCTTCGGCGTTTTTCGACTCTACGTCACAACGCCCCAGTGCGTAAACGCAAGTGTGCCCGGAAAATTTATCGCCAGTAAATTGATCGCTAGGAAAATTGATCGCCGTTAAATTAATCGCGGGAAAAATTGATCGCCAGTAAATTGATTGCGGGGAAAATTGATAGCCAGGATATATGCACACAATAAATATTTTTATAAAAAAAACAATAATTGTTACACATTTTATTTCAATAATTTAATTTTTAAGTCCTTGAACCTGGCATAACCATTCCGGCACAATCTCGTTTTACAATATTATGTAAACTTCATATTGTAAAACGAGATTTTTCGTCGTGCATGATATGCATTTATACCATGAAATGATTTTGTAAGGTAATACTGATTTATAACTCAATATTGTAACATTTTTGTATACTGTCATTATTTTTTTAATAGCTGATGATGTTGGCAATTTGACCACCGAAACGTCCTAATATATTAAAAATATTAAATGTGAAGAATATTTGATCCGCATAACCTACAACACAATCCTTTGAAAACTATCTTCTAAATAATATTGGCTCCTATCTTTCGGATAGGAGAATAACGTATAATGGCATAACATATGAAATAACAGCAGGCGTACCCCAAGGATCTATCTTGGGCCCGCTGCTATGGATTATATTTTATAATGACGTACTCTGCCTCCCTGTACCGAGGCATGTCACACTTATTGCATTCGCTGATGACCTAGCTGTGCTAGCAACAGATAAAGAAGAAGAAATCCTGGAGATTAAAACCAAAATGAGCATAGAACTCATACGCAGATGGACCAAAGAACAAGAAATGGAGATAGCGCCGGAAAAGACCGAAGCTGTACTTTTAATAGGGCGGAAAAAGCACCGGCCTATAAAGTTCCAAGTAGAAGGAAATAACATTGAACCACAAGAACCAATAAAGTACCTAGGGGTCCATTTTGATCGCGGCATGACCTTCGTGCCACATGTAAGAAGGGCAATCACAAAGACCGAACTAACAGTGAAAATGATATCGAAATTATACCCGCATGTGGCGGGACCATCGGGGAGTAAAAGAAGACTGCTAGCAACAGCCGCGCAGTCTGTCATCCTATACGCGGCGCCGATTTGGAGCACAGCTCTGAGGTATCAGCATTGCAAAACAATGTTAGGCAGCCTGAACAGAAAACTAGCAAAAGGAATATGCCGGGGCTATAATACAATAGGAGCCATGGCTGCAGAAGTCCTAGCAAGCCTAAGCCCACTTTACATAATAGATGAAGAAAGAATAATTAGCTATGGCAAAACAGAAATAGAAAGACGGGAAATAAGGGAACAAAGACACGATAAATGGCAATCAGACTGGGAACAGATGAGTGGAAAAAGCGAGTGGCTACACAAACTACTTCCAAGAATTAGTGGCTGGATTGAGTGTACATAGAGGGAAATAACATTCCATATCACCCAGAACTTCAGTGGACACGGGTGTTTCCGGGCCTACCTGGAAAGGATAAAGAAGATAAATAAACACATGTACGTATTGCGAGGAGACGGATACGGCGGAGCACACCCTATTTCAATGCAGGCGGTGGGAGCAGGAACGGCTGCATCTGGAAATTAAGATGGGAACTACAGTAGATGGAAAAAATATAATTGACCTGATGCTTGAAAACAAAGAACAATGGAACGAAATATCTTGCTTCATCACCAAAATAATGAAAAGAAAGGAGGAAGACGAAAGAAATGTAGAACGGACTTAAGTAACAATACCAAAAGACAACAGACGATGGAGAAGTAATGCTACGCGGTTCCACATCGTTCTGGGATTAAGGGAGGGGGGTTTTAGCCGATAAAAATCCGGCAGTACCCGATAGTTCGGATGCTTGAGGGTCTTTTTGGAAGATTTCTCCCCTACCCACGTAAAAAGACAGGTACACAAGGACAGTAACAGCGAGTTGGAGTGGATACTCGGCATTGGTGTTGAAGAATTGTGGCATACGGATAGTTGGTGATACTGTGGCTGTGGAAGGAGAAAGTTAGGTACATAAATAGACAGACAGTGAGGTGAAAGAGGTGACTTCTGTCCGAGCAGTTGAATATACAGACGCTGCTAAGTCAGTTGAGTACATAGACGCTGTGGAGGTCGGTAGGCGGACAGTTGAACATGATATAAGTATATAGTGATATAAATATTGTGAGTCTACAAGAATCTGCAACAGACCGGCAGTCTAAGATTGGAGCGAAATAAATAATTAGTAATAGCGTGTAAATAAATAGTAGTGTTAATTGGTTAAATAAATAGTGATAGTGTTATCTAGTTAAGTATAGTTTTAGTCTTAATTAGTTTTTAATAATTGTTTAATATTAGTAATAGGAACTTTCATTATAGTTTAATATACACTTAATTTTAATTAATAATAATTGTCTAATTTTTACACTTCACCCAAATAAATAAAAACGTTACAATGTATATATATATATATATATATATATATATATATATATATATATATATATATATATATATATATATATATATATATATATATGTATATATATATATATATATATATATATATATATATATATATATATATATAAATCTTCTTAGTTGTTGCTAGTTTGTCTTTACTTTTGTATTTTATATGTATAATTTTTGTAAATGCTACTCTATTATTGCGCAATTCTCAAACAGTTTTTATTTGAATATATATTTCTTGCATCAAGCTTAATAATTTTAATACACTTGCAATTATAAAGCATGTAGACTTGTGCAGTGTTATAATATTAATTTATTTTCTATAAATATAATTTAAAAATAGTATACATTTCAAGAAAATTTTAGATCCACGAAGAAAACAGTTTTATATAAAAACTTATGTTCCTAACTTCTATATTTTTAAACTTCTGGGGACCATAACTCACTTATTAATAAGAATTTTTGCATCGGATTTTCACCAAAAGTCTTAGTTTTACTTATACTTTCTGATGAAATTATAAATAAATGGTAAAATCCCCTATTACTGGGGTAGCATGATCTATTGTATTCGTTGTTTTTATCACAAAGAATATACTAGAAAACGAAGCCCGGACCTATATAAACTCTACAGGGAAGACAGAATTTAGTTTACAATTAGTTTATATTTAGGGTAATTCATAGTTATAATAATATATTTTATAATTTGTTGAAGAAATTTATATGTTTGAGGTAATTGATGGTGTTAGTTGATTGAGTGGTGCTGGATAATGCGTCTTTCAGGTTCGCGGGTATTTGGTGGTGTTGTCTCGCTTTTACGTGGTTTATACATTCTACTATTATGTGTTTAACGGTTAAGGGTTCATTGCAACATCTGGGCTGTGGGGTTCTTTCAAGTACGTGCTTATGGGTCGCTAATGTGTGGCCTATTCGGAGTCTGGTTAGGATAATTTGTTCTCTTCTGGTTGTGGTGGTGTTCCAGTTCGTCGTGTCGTCCTTGATTTCTCTCAGTTTATTATTTACGGTGTTTGTCCAGTCTGCTTTCTATTTTTCTTTAATTTTTCTTTTGATTTCACTTATGGTGTCTCATATAGATATTTCATCTATTATTTGTGTGCTATATTAGGCTAGAGCTGCTTGTTTTGCTGCCTCGTCGACTAATTCGTTCCCATGTATGCCTACATGCGACGGTGTCCATATGAATATAATTTTCTTGTTGTTTTTTCTCCTTCGTAGTTCTTCTTGGATTTTCTGTGTGATAGGATCTTGTGGGAATATGTTTCTAATTCTTTGGAGGCTGCTTATCGAGTCTGTGTAGATTGCAGTTTTTGAATTTTGTTGTAGGGCGCTATGGATGTATTTACATGCCTCAAGTATGGCAATAAGTTCTACTGTGCTAGCTGCATGTTTTGTCGGGTAGTTTAAATTTTATTGTGTTATTTTCTGCAGTTACTGCTCCCCTGTATTATTTTTTTTTGCTTTTGATCCGTCTGTGAATAGGAATTTAAATTGGGCGTGTCTACTTTTTAGGAGTTTGAAATCATTCTGGTATATTGAGGGTAGGGTTAATTTAAGTTCTATAGTGGTATCTGGCTGTCTTAATTTTATGATTTTTGGAAGGGATTAGTTTGTTTCATCAAGGGCACTTTTTATAAATTGATGAAGTGGAATGATCTTTTTTAGGTGGGTTTGGTTGTTAGAACTGGTAAATATTTGGGGGAATGCTGGATTGGTAGGGTTATTAGATAATTTTGTTATATATGTTAAGATGATTTATGATTTGTTTTCTTCTGTAGTGATGTGGTATTTCGCCCGTTTCTATTAGTAACGATTGGGTTGGGCTGGTTCGAAAAGCTCCTGTTGCAATTCTTATTGCTTGGTATATTATCCGGTCTATTTTTTGTAGTTGGGTTTTGCTAGCATTTACATACGCTATGGCTCCGTAATCTAGTTTAGATCTTATTATCGAGTGGTATAGTTTTATGATCGTTTGTTTCAGAGCCCCCCATTTATAATGTTGTAAGCATTTGAATAAGTTTATTTGCGGATTGCATTCTTGTTTTAGGTTTTGTATATGTTTATGCCAGATTGATTTTTGTCAAATATGACTCCCAAGAATTTGATGGTATCGACGTATTCTATATTTGTGAAAATTAAATTTAGGACTGGGTTGGAGTTTTCTTTTTTTGCTGAAATGCATACATTTTGTTTTCATATTTGAGAAATTGAATCCTGTTTGCTTGCTCCATATTTCTAATTTGTTTAGTGTATCTTGTAATTTATTTCAAAGGGTGACTGTACAGGAAGTCTCATTTTCGATGTTTTTTTAGGGTATCTCGGGTAATATTAACGATAGATCAAAACCGTTTGCACATTGCAGGGTCAACTTTTTGAGAAAAGTTTAATAGTGACCACAGGAATTTTCGATCTTCTTTTGTTTTTGAGCTACAGGCAAAAACACGTTTTTCGCTCATTTTGAAAATGTATCATATCTTCTGACAGTTAAAGAAAAATTGTTCTCACAAAATTTTTACCGTTTTTTAGATAAAATAAAATGGCGTAATTAGATTTTTTGAAAACTTAATAATTCTCGAGATATAACACAAACATATGATTTTTTAAATGGAAACCTATGTTGAAAATAGTCTCGTATTTTTTCTTAATTTATAAGCTTTTTAATGATATATAACAAGTCTACATTCTTTTGTTTTAAACATTAATAAAAGACGAATTATTAATTTATTGGGGTGAAAATATGGGAAATTATTAAGAAACAAATGAAAAAATCTCTTACAGATAATCATTTGCATATTTTTTTACTAATTTTTTCAATTTATTTACTTCAAAGGCATATTAAACCGTTTTTTCGGATTGTGTCAAAGCCAACTATAACGTAGATAAATAGTAATTCAACTAACCCGAAAATAATTGATTAAGAATAATTTTGAGAACACAAATAATAGATATAGAATCAAAATAAACAAATGATGATCTGTAAAAAAAATTTTCATTGGTTTCTTAATAATTTTCATTATTTTCACCCCAATAAATTAATAATTCGTCTTTTATTAATGTTTAAAACAAAAGAATGTAGACTTGTTATATATCGTTGAAAACCTTATAAATTAAGCAAAAAGAGACTATTTTCAACACAGGTTCCCATTTAAAAAATCATAAGTTTGTGTTATATCTCGAGAAATATTAAGTTTTCAAAAAATATAATTACGCCATTTTATTCTATCTAAAAAACAGTAAAATTTTTATAAAAACAATTTTTCTCTATCATAATAAATAAGATATGATATATTTTCAAAATGAACGAAAAACGAGTTTTTGCCTGTAGCTCAGAAACAAAAGAAGATCGAAAATTCCTGTGGTACTATTAACCTTTTCTGGAAAAGTTGACCCTCGAATGTGCAAACGGTTTTGCTCTATCATTAATATTACCCGAGATACCTTCAAAAAACATCGAAAATGAGACTCCCATACACTTGTTTTTGCTGTACAGGTCTAAATCGTCTGCAATAGTGACATTTTCGGTTCAGACAGTTGGCCATTTGTTTTTACGTAGAACTTTCGCTCTTTCAAGAAATTCGTGGTATATTGTAATATATTTCCTGTAAGTCCGTACTCTTGCATGTTTTTTAGAATATAGTGCTTCTAAGTGCTATCATAAGCTTTTTATCTATTGTAATGTGCAGTGCCCGCCCTCGCCGCCACTGTTACCGCCTCTGTCCCCGTCGGTGTCGCCGCCGCTGTCGCAGGGACGAGCGAGCGTCTATTGTTAGCGATGACACAACCGACTGGCCGGCGCCTGCTTAATTACGCGGTTGATGTAACCTATTGTGTTGTATCTAGAAGTATTCCCGTGAGTTCTGGAATACGGATGCCGAGGTATATAAACACCGTTAGCGAAGGAATTGGACAGTCTGATATAAATAAGCGTTGCGTGTTGAACAGTTGGTGATATAAACAGACAGTATACAAGTAGTGAATATAAATAAACACAGTTGTATTAATAAATAAGTGATCTATATATTGTTTAAATAAATAATCTTAGTGTTTAAGTGTTTTATAATATTCTTACTCTTAATTAGTGTTTAATATTTGTTTAATCGTAGTGTTAGTTATTTTTATCATCTTTGAATTATATTTATATTATATTTTAATAAACTTTTATTTTAGTTAATAATAATTGTCTAATATTTACACTTCACCCAAATAAATAAAAACGTTACAATTGGTGTCAGGTGTGGGGTTAATAAACTGTGAAGTGTAATTAAAAATAAATAATATGGCGAGTAAACAATTAAAACTAAATGAATTAAAAGTAAGTGATCTCAAGACCGAATTGGAAGAAAGAGATTTGGACACAACAGGAAAGAAGTCAGTTCTTCAAGAGAGACTGAGAGAAGCATTAATCGATGCTGGTGAAAATCCTGATGATTACTTATTCGAAATTCAGTGTGACATTCGTAAACTTGTAGAACAAAAATTTGAAGAAAGTTCTAGAAAATCAGAAGAAAGTTCGAGAAGTTTAGAAGAAAAATTAATGGAAAGTTCTAAAAAATCAGAAGAAAATTGCAGAATATTAAAAAAAGAATTAATGGAAAATTCTAGAAATTTAGAACAAAAATTAGAAGTAAATTCTAGAAGTTTAGAACAAAAGTTAGAAGAAAATTCTAGCAGTTTAGAACAGAAATTAAAAGAAGAATTAATGGAACATTCTAGAAGTTTAGAACAAAAGTTAGAAGAAAATTCAGAAGAAACTTCCCGAAAATTCGAATAGTATGACAAGAAGATTGACGAATTACAAGAAAAATTCACTAGAATTACATTCTCACCAATGTCAAATTTCGATGTAGCGAAGGCAAGTTTACAAGAAGGAAGTAAAGTAGTAAAACCTGATACTAGTACAACAATGCACATTAACACGCCGGAATTTGATGGAAAATCTTCGTGGCCGAACTATTTAAAATAATTTGAACTGGCTGCGAAAGCACATAACTGGACGTCCAAAGAGAAGGCTACAGCGTTGACTGTTTCATTGCGTGGGGAAGCCATCAACATCCTACAAACGCTGAAGGAAGAAGAACAAGAGGACTACGACCAACTAGTCAAGCGGTTGGACATGCGGTACGGCAATGCGCACCTGGAGCAGGTGTACCAGACGCAACTGAGGAACCGCTATCAGAGTTCAAAAGAAAGCCTTTAAGAATTTGAAGTCGACGTAGCTCGTTTGGTTCGTCTCGCACATCCTGCAGCTCCTGACAGCGTTTTGGAGTGCCTGGCTGTTCAAGCATTCATCTACGGAGTTCGAGATAGCGAAACGCAGCAAGCACTGCGATTGGCCCGCCCAAAAACATTAATTGACGCACTCTCATATGCACTAGAACATGAAGCTGCCAAACAAGCTTCACGTAATCAATCTCGAGTGCGAAATATTGATGCCGAGAGAAAAGAAGACACGGAAGACCTAGAAGAGAAAATGCGACGAACTGTAAATGAAGTGTTTGCCGGAAGAAAGAAACTCCTCTGTTGGTATTGCGGTAAACAAGGTCATCTGCAGAGACTTTGCAGAAAAATGCAAAGAGAGACAGAATCGGTGAAAGAAGAAAAGGATTCGGAAAACTAAGTCGGGTTGATGCGAAGGGGCAATCTTCGACCCGTAATCTAGTAGCCCCACAATCCATCAGTTATGTCGCGTCCCTTCATCATCAAGCCAGCAGCATCTACGTGAATGGCTCTGTTAATGGAAGGCCACTAAAAATGTTATTAGATACGGGTGCGACAAAAACTATAATTAGACCCGATTTAGTAAAGAACACAGGCAAGACGCATCTTCAACCAACCAAATGGAGATTGCGCACAGCGACGGGAGAACAAGCTACCACATTCGGAGAAATAGATATGACCATCACTATTGGAAATACATCCTTTAAACATCGTGCGCTGGTAGCTGACGTTGAAGATGAATTAATACTTGGTATGGACGTAATGAAAAAGCATGGTTTTAGACTTGACCTGAAGAATGGAGTAATGATGGTCAATGAAGAAGAACTTGTTTTAAACCCACGAGAAGACAAAGGTGTGCGCGTACTAATGGCCGAAGATATTACCCTTCCAGAACGAAGTGAATCTATTGTGCAAGCACAATTAGATGGTAGTTTCTGTGAGGGGAATATTGTTATGCTTGAGCCCAAGAATGATGACGTGAAGACTGGTACTGGAGTTGTTGTAGGAAAATCACTGATCAAAGCCAGTCAAGTAATTCCAGTTCGAATAATGAACGTAAATTTTTATCCTGTTGTTCTTAAGAGAGGGACAATTGTAGGAGAATGCTTGGAAGTTTCCTCGATTATTCGAACTGTTAAGGCCAAAGGAAACCTATCTCAGGAAGTTCCGGACATATTAATTAACTAATTATCAACCTCCTTCCAGGAACTGAATGCCGACCAGAGAACCAAGGCGAAGAAATTAATTGGAAGATTTCAAGATGTGTTTCAAGTTGACAAGAAGCCCAACGGGAGAACTAATATGGTTCACCATAAGATAGACACCGGCGACGCAAGACCCATCCGCCAACCAGCAAGAAGACTACCATTGGCGAAGCGTGAGGAAGCAGAAAGAATTATCGAGGACATGAAAATGGAAGGTGTGATAGAACCTTCAAGCAGTCCATGGGCTTCACCAGTGGTGTTAGTAAAGAAGAAGGATGGCTCTACACGATTTTGCGTCGATTACCGTCAACTTAACGTCACCAAGAAGGATAGCTACCCGCTACCTCGAATAGACGATACACTAGACACTTTGGCTGGCTCGAAGATTTTCTCCACTCTGGATCTAAAGAGCGGATACTGGCAAGTCGATTTGGATCCAAAAAGATAAGGAAAAGACAGCCTTCACAATTGGTACCGGACTGTGGCAATTTACTGTTATGCCATTTGGGCTCTGAAATGCCCCTGCAACGTTTGAATGACTCATGGAAACAGTATTGGCTGGACTATCATGGAAAACCTGTTTAGCCTATATCGACGACATTATTGTGGTAGGTAAAACATTCGAGGACCACATGAAGAATTTGGAAGAGGTTTTCCAGAGATTACGGAAGGCTAACCTGAAGCTCAGCCCCAAGAAGTGCCACCTGTTTCAGAAGGAAGTTCATTATCTTGGACACGTGGTTTCAGATAAGGGTATTGCAGTTGACCCAGAAAAGATAAAGGCTGTGAGAGATTGGCCAGCACCTAGAGACAAACACGAACTTAGAAGTTTTCTTGGTTTGTGTACTTATTATCGGCGATATGTACCTGGATTTGCCAACATAGCCAAGCCACTGACAAAGCTTACTGAAGAAGGTCGAAGATTTATCTGGGAAATGTACTGCAAAGTTGCGTTCAAAGAACTTAAACATGCTTTGACAAGCGCACCTGTCCTGAGTTATCCGTTACCTGAAGGAGAATTCATACTAGACACAGATGCAAGCAACGTGGGAATTGGTGGCGTTCTTTCCCGGATACAAGACGGACATGAGAAGGTTATTGCCTATTTTAGTAAGACTTTGTCAAAACCAGAGAGAAATTATTGTGTTACCAGAAAAGAACTATTCGCAGTCGTGAAATCCGTGGAACATTCCTACAAATATTTATATGGAAGGAAATTTTTGATTAGAACTGACCATGCTGCATTAAAATGGCTGCTACAATTCAAGAATCCTGAAGGTCAGGTGGCTAGATGGATTGAAAGACTGCAGGAATACGATTTCAAAATCGAGCATAGAACAGGTACCAGCCATCGTAATGCCAACGCATTGTCCAGAAGGCCGTGCCAAGATGATTGCAAGCATTGTAGTCGACTAGAAGAGAAATTTTCCATCGTCGCCAGAACAACAGTAGTCGACGATAATTGGCAGCCCGGTGGACTACGCGAAGATCAAGAAAAAGACCCAACCTTGAAAATTATACTCGAATGGAAAGCAGAGGAGAGCAAACCAGTATGGGAAGATGTTGCACCACACTCACCAAGTGTAAAATCGTACTGGGCGCAATGGGACTCCATGGTGATTGAGGATGGCATGTTAAAGCGTGTGGTAGAAAATGCCGATGGAACTGAGAAGAGAACTCAGTTAGTTATTCCTAAGACGTGTTGAAAGAGATCCATGACGGATCTGGAGGCCATTTCGGAGTCATCAAAACGCTAGAAAGATTGCGTCAGCGGTTTTACTGGGTTAACTTCACGGAAGATGTTAAAGATTGGTGCAAGAAATGTGTGGTTTGCACTGGAAGTAACGGTCCGCATAAACGACGAAGAGCTCCAATGCAGCAATACAACCTTGGCAGCCCATTCGAGCGTATTGCGATTGATGTGGCTGGACCATTCCCAGAAAGTGACGAAGGAAATAAATACATCGTGGTTGTTATGGACTACTTCACCAAGTGGGTTGAAGCATATCCATTACCTAACCAGGAAGCCACCACGGTCGCTGAAACTTTAGTTAAAGAATGTATATGCCGATTCGGAGTACTACGTGAACTCCACTCCGACCAGGGAAGAAATTTTGAGTCTGCCGTTTTCCAAAATGTCTGTAAGATATTAGGAATTAATAAAACTAGAACAACTGCATTACATCCGCAGTCTGATGGCATGGTTGAACGAATGAACAGAACGATCAACCGATATTTGTCGAAGGTAGTCTCCAACCACCAAAGAGACTGGGACCGACATCTCCATCTGTTCCTGTTGGCTTATCGTTCATCCGTGCATGAAACAACAGGGCAAACTTTTGCAAACATCTTATTCGGGCGTGAGTTGCGCTTACCATGTGACTTGGTGTTCGGCAGTAAACCGGGGTAAGATCTGGCCGGGGAAGATTATGTTACAGACTTACGGAGAAGAATGGGTGACATTCATGAACAAGTCCGTACGAACATTCAAGCTGCTAGTGACCGAATGAAGGACCGGTATGACATCAAGGCCGAAAAGGGTGGATATCAACCTGGGGATTTAGTGTGGCTTTACAACCCACAAAGACGTCGTGGGTTATCACCAAAGCTGCAAAATAATTGGGAAGGCCCCTATGAGGTAGTCAAAAGGATAAACGACGTGGTATATAGAATTAAGAAACAACCTAGCGGGAAGCCGAGAGTATTACACTTTAATCGGCTAGCCCCTTTCGCCGGAGACAACCACGAAGTTCATAACGGAGCAACGGTTCGTCGGATCATAACACAAAAACCAACTTTTGAAGACTTCATGGAGAACTATTCCTTTGGCCGCAAGGCGCGGTTCGGCGTGACGACAGAAGAACACCGAGATCTATTCACCGTGTCTTCAGATTATTCCCTCGGTCACTACGTATCAGAAGACTTAAAGATGTCCCGTGGCATAGCTTCAGCCTTTAAGGCGAAATTTGGGCGACAACAAGAACTGGCCAACCAACGCCCAACTGTTGGGAAAACGCTGCGCCTGAGGGATAACAATGCAGACCATCAGCGGTACATCTATTACCTGGTTACAAAACCACGCTCATACCAGAAACCGTCGTATCGTGACCTGTGGAACTCGTTGTGCGATTTGAGGGATCATCTGCTTAAGAATGACATTTTGAAGCTAGCCATACCGAAGTTAGGCTGTGGTCTAGATGGTTTAGATTGGAGGATTGTTAGGAACATGATAGAAATCCTCTTCCGTTTTACCGGTGTTGAAATTCTCGTTTGCAGCTTTAACCCTAACGGACATAAAGAAGAAGTCGAGCGGACCATCGACTGTCATTTCTTCAAAACTTCGAAATGCACCAAGGGTAATGCATGCAGATTTCGTCATCATGAACTGTTCCGGGACGAAACAGTCTTAAGGAGGAGGCAGTGTAATGTGCAGTGCCCGCCCTCGCCGCCACTGTTACCGCCTCTGTCCCCGTCGGTGTCGCCGCCGCTGTCGCAGGGACGAGCGAGCGTCTATTGTTAGCGATGACGCAACCGACTGGCCGGCGCCTGCTTAATTACGCGGTTGATGTAACCTATTGTGTTGTATCTAGAAGTATTCCCGTGAGTTCTGGAATACGGATGCCGAGGTATATAAACACCGTTAGCGAAGGAATTGGACAGTCTGATATAAATAAGCGTTGCGTGTTGAACAGTTGGTGATATAAACAGACAGTATACAAGTAGTGAATATAAATAAACACAGTTGTATTAATAAATAAGTGATCTATATATTGTTTAAATAAATAATCTTAGTGTTTAAGTGTTTTATAATATTCTTACTCTTAATTAGTCTTTAATATTTGTTTAATCGTAGTGTTAGTTATTTTTATCATCTTTGAATTATATTTATATTATATTTTAATAAACTTTTATTTTAGTTAATAATAATTGTCTAATATTTACACTTCACCCAAATAAATAAAAACGTTACACTATGAATACGGCTATAAGATGTTGTTTATTAGTGAATGCGTACTGTACTTCTGAAGTTAAGGTTGTTATTTGATCTTGAGTTGATCTATTTAAATCCACATTGGTCTTTATGCAGGATGTGTTTTGATTCTAGGTATTATGTTATTATGTTGTATGTAATACTGTCAGGCCCTGGGCTACTGCTGTTTTTTAAATTTTTCTGTAGCTTTTACTAATTGCATTTTGCTTATTGGTTTGTTGATATCTAGTTCGTCTTCGTTATTTGTGGTTATAGGGGTCCGTTCTTCCTCTTTTTTATATTTTAAAAATTCTCTTTTGTTACTAGAGTTATATTAGTATGTTTCTGCGAATATGTTTTGCTATCTCTTTTGGTGCTGTGTATATAATTTCATTTACTTTTAGGTTTGGAGTTTGTTGATAGCTCCGAATTCCTCTAATTTTTTTTTCGAGTTCGTTGCTTCGTTAACTGTTGAAACATAATTTTGCCATAATTGTTTTTTGGCTTTTAAAATAGCTCTTCTTACTTCTGCTCTAGTTTTCTTTAGATTTATAAAGTTTTCTGTAGCTCTGTACTTTTTTATATTTATGTAGTGCTCTTTTGTTATTTTTGACTGCTGTTTGGCAATCTTTATCCCACCATGGAACTGATCTCTTTTTGGTTTTGCTTTGATTTGTCCTATTAGGTGTTCCGCTGTACCTACTTGTTATCATTTGTGTAAACTTTGTTACTGTGGTCTTAATGTTGTTTAATGTAAACTGAGTGTTTTCGAGAGATTGTGAAAAGGATTTTCAATCTGAATTTTCTTCATTCCATTTGTTGCATATGGGATGCGTTTCTTGTGACTCATTATGATGTGGTAGTAGTTTTGACATTTTAATCGGGAAGTGTCCAGTGGTGTGTGGTGGTATAATGACTTGCCAGGATAATGTGGGAATTAGTCTTGGGTGACAGAAGATGAGGTCTATACTGGAAAATGTTCCTGACCTAAGAGATAAATGAGTTGAGGATCCATCATTGAGAAGCGTTATGTCGTCTTCCAGTAATTCTTCTAAGATTCTTCCACGTTGATTTGTGTATTCACTTCCCCAAATAGGGTTGTGGCTATTGAAGTCTCCGGTTATTATGAACGGTGTTGGTAGTTGTTGTATTATGTGGTCCATGTTTACTTTGGTTATTGTTTGATCTGGAGCGATGTAAATATTACATATTCTTAGTTTGCTTGGAAAGTATGTACTGATGGCTACGACTTCCATTTCGATTTGGATATTGATTTCTTGTGCTATTTGCGTGTTGTTTATAAGTATAGCAACTCCTCCGCTTGCGTTTTTTTATTTATTCGGTCTCTCCTTATAGTTGTGAAATTTTTAAGCTTAGAAGGTTGATGCGGATGTAATCATGTTTCTTGTATGCAGAGATATGTTGGGTTGTTGTCTGAGATTAGTTTCTGGGTTTCGGGAAGGTGTGAGTAGAGTTCATTGCAGTTCCACTGAATTATTGGCATACTGATTCCTGATCTTCGTCAACAAAGGATGATAATGAAAGAGATGATAGTTGAGAAAGGTTATCTAATGAATCTCTGAACTTGGGCTTGAATTGTTGTTTTCCGAGTTTTTTTTATTATTTTGGATAATCTGTATTTCATCTTACGTCCTTGTATTTTACCATGAATATCTCTGAGCATTTCGATTACTGTGGGGTTTCTTGCGTGTGTTCTTGAATAATGTTTTGTGTTTGTATTGCATTTGTCCCATGTGAATTGATTTAAACGTCTTTCAGTTCTTCTTTTATTATTTTTTCTACACTTCGTAGTGATGCTGTATATTCATCTTCGTTTTGTTTCTTTTTCTTTGATGTTATGAATTCTTGATTTAATTGTCCATTGTCATCTTCGTTTTCTAAACTTGTAGAAGGAAGCCTTTTCTGAGGTATCTTTATGTTTTGGTATGTGGATGTAGATGCAGCTGAAGTGTTATTTTGTGTGTTTTGGTTGTTTATTTCTTTCTGCAGTAAAGTTGTTGTAGAGTGTGGCGTGTGTGTGATAAGTTGCGCCTGGCTCTGGGTATTTGGTTGAGTAGTTAATGATGGGATAAGTTGTATGATGTCGATATTTGTATTTATTATGTCATTGTTACCTTGGGTTGTCTGTGTTGTCTCAGGGGTTGAATTGTAATTTTCGGAATTGATTTGGATATCAGATATTTGTTTGTTATTTGTTTCTGAAATATTGTTGTGTTTACATTTTTTTTCTGTATGTCCTATATTGTTGCATTTTTTGCATGTTGGGATGTCAGTTGAGAAGTATATTCTGTGATCCGTGTTTTCAAATGGTACAACTGTGGATTTAAGTACCTTTTGTTTGTCGTTTTCTTGAATACACACCTGCCTTCTGAAGCTAAGAATATGGGCATACTTTGGGTCTTCAAAACCTGCTTTTAAGCTATTTATTTGTGATAATGTTGAAATGTTTAAATACTTGATTTATAATTTCGTTTGGTATGGATGGGCATACATTCATTATAGTAACTCGCGTAGCTGGTTTTATGTACCGTCTAATTTCCGTGATTGTGTTTTGCACTCTTATTCTATAGTAATGTTTCAGAAGATTGTTGACCGTTGTTGTGTCTTTAAAATAGACACAGATTCGTTGGTTGGACAGTCTGGATACGCGGGTCATATTTTCTGGTCCGGTGATTTCTCCGATAGTCATGATGTAGTCTTTTATTGGTATTTCGCTTGTTGCGTTAATGATGATGGCTTGGTCTTTCTTGGGGTTAGTTTGTCTATTGTATTGTGCATTTGTTGTTGCTTTGTGTAGGATGGTGGCATATGAGTTTGGTTGCGTGTCGTTATTTGGAGTGACGCTCATTTTCAGCACAAATTGGCTGGAATTCGTTCTTGAGCGAACGAAAACTAGCCGTTCGATTGTGTAATTTTAATTGAATACTTTTAATATAATTAATTATCTTTGTGAAGTGAATAGTGTATTGTGTAATAACTACGTAGTGTACGTCTGTTCACTATGAGAGTTCGTAGCGTACTGTCGTTAAGTATCTTGTAATATTCTTAGTCTTTAAATTAGTATTTAATATTTATTTAACTATAGTAATAGTTATTTTAATTATCTTTTTAATATTTCTTTATCGTTTAATAAACTTTATTTTAATTAATAATAATTCTTTGATTTTTCACTTCACCCAAATAAATAAAAACGTTACAATATTCTTAGTTTATAAATTAGTATTTAATATTTGTTTAACCATAGTGATAGTTGTTTTAATTATCTTTTTAATATTCATTTATCATTTTATTAATGGCCTAATTAATATGGGTTCGATCTTCAACTGTTTCCGAGAAAGAAGCCATTTACTATTAGAATCGAAGAAAATTGACAAAGATAGTGTTTGGACAAAATTTTGTCAATGTCAGTAAATAGACTACGAAAAAACAATAAAATTTTATATGAAACAGTTTTCACAATTTCTAATAGTAACGAAGTTATTTGAAAATCAAATATTGGCCAAGGTTGCCACAACATTTAACTTAGTACAATTATTTGATTTTGAAAAAAAACAAAAGCACATCTAAATTGACCTTTGAAAGGTAAACAAAAAGTCTTATTCAATCGAAGTCGTAACTCTTATAGTTTTCGAGATAGCAGAGGTAAACCCCGTAAAAACTCATTTTTACTCATTTTGGTCAGTACTATATGCCCTTTCATTTTTCTTCCCGAAAAGTATGATTACAGCATGTATACACAGAATGTCTCAATAAGCTTGCTCACTATTGGTAACTTTTTCATTTGCAGAGATACGAGTTCGGTTAAATTGGCAAAATTTTGCTATTTTAAATTACAAAATTTGTGATATATATATACGAGCCCAGTCACACATGTATTGGACCAAGAAGTTTTGTGCCGAAGGTTATTTTTTCGGAATTAAAATTTATTATATACAGGTTATCTGCAGAGGGGCGGATAAGTGTATTAAATTCACTGTAGTTGTAGCAATTAAATTATTTTGTCAAAAAAGTGCATGGTTCACTAGATAATGACCAAAAACTGATTATTGGTATTTTTTTTCTTCTTCAAATTATTTCTAACCTATCAGTTATCGAGAAAAATGTTTCAAATAAAATTGTTACAACACAACTTAAATTCGTGTCTGAGATACCTACTTATAGTGTCTTAAAAAAACACCCTGTATATTAAATGTTGTTAATTAATTGCCAGAACTACAGTGAGTTTATTATACTTGATTGTACAAGGTCCAATACATGTGCGACTGGGCTCGTATATATATATATATATATATATATATATATATATATATATATATATATATATATATATATATATATATATATATATATATAGCCATCTTGACCAGGTTTAAGAATGAAAAGAGTAGGCGATATATATACAGGTGTATCACAGAAAGTGAAACAAAGGCGTTTAACATGAAAAATCAGTTTTTCCGTGTGCATTACTCCCCTAATTATTTTAGACAAAAAGTTTCAAATGGGTGTTGTAAAGCAAAAATTTGTACATCCGAATCAATAAAAAAAATTATTTTGGCTACTTCATAACTGTAGAAATAAAACTTGTAAATTCACGGAATATAATAGTATTAGCCATGGAATTAGAAGCAAGAGACAAACAAAAGCGTGACGTTTTTTTTATACGTCAAATTATTAATACTTATTTTGACAAGTTATGATAATACTCGTAAATCGATATTAGAGTTAATTATTTTCAAAAATTAATTATTATTCAAATGAAGAAAAGTTACAAATAATTAACTGGCATTACTCTGGCCACAGTTCATATTCAATATGGCCGACGGTGCAGATGTGGTTTCTGGTCAAGGTGTTAAAATTTTAGAAAAAGTGTGTAAAAGATGTCATAAGACAGCTTTAACTGGTTTAAAATGTATTAAGTGTGGTGTTCTGACGCATACAAGTTGTGCAAACATATTAAATTTCTGGTAGTGGGTGAAAATCAAACTAATTGTTATGAAAATATGAATGTAAATGAAGACGAAGAAATTGATCTATCGTTTTCGAGTGTTAATGAAACAGACATTAATGAAAGTCATTTAAGTGCAAAATTTACTATCTTCAAAAAAATTATCATAGAGAAAGAAGTCATAATTAAAAATCAACAAGAGACAATACGGTTAGTAAATCAACATGTGTTTCGTTGAAAAGCCCATCGTTAGTCCATCTAGTGAGAATCTCAAAAATAATAATTATTCTTGTGTAAACACAGAAACCGCTAAACAATATGCGATTGTATTGACACAACCATTCCAATCACATATTACTAAAAGTGACGAAATAAGCAAAACTTTAAACCATGCAGATAAAAAGGACAAAAGTAAAGCAATATCAAAAACTATGGAAAACAGTACAACTACTAGTAGAAAGAATAATAATAATAATAATAATAAAAATGCCAAAGTTGTTAATCCCACGGGCGGCTGTGAACAGTCACAGCAGAAATTCATGTAATGGATTTACATTTCTTTTCATTTGGTCAGAGGGTTCCTGCATAAAGCCTTTTTTTCATATGAACCTCAAAGTCATGAAAGAAAATTAATATTAGGTGATTTATCTATTTATAATATTAATGTGCAGTGTCTTAGTAATAAAATTGAGCAATTATCCTTATTTTCAGAAAGTAATCATTTTAATATCATTTGTATAAGTAAACACGGGTCAGACTCTCTATTCAAGAAGTCAACATTCCAGGTTATATCTTATCAAATTTCTTTTGTAGAGAATCAACAAAACATGGAGGTGTGGCAGTCTTTGTTGACAGTAATATAAATTATATATCTCCAAAGCATTAGACTGTGTTTCACATGAAAAACTACTATTTAAATTATATCAATACGGAATTTCTGGAAATTCTTTAAAATTGTTTAATTCTTACCTATACGTTTTCAAGCGAAGTTTATCAAATCTGATGCATCTGCTTTTAGAATATTAGAACATGGCGTGCCTCAAAAGTCAGTACTGGGCCCCGTATTCATTATATACACAAATGATTTTAGTAACTTTATACAACCATGTGAAAGTGTTTTGTACGCAGACGATAGAACTCTGGTAAATAAACATAATGATTTAACCATGTTGGCAGAGATTTGTAAAGCTAACCTTGAAAAAGCAGAATTTTTGGTTTCATCAAGCAAAACTCAAGAATTGATAATCTCTGCAAATAACAAACTAGCAAAAGGAAACTCTGTGGCCCGGTTGCATAAAGCGTTGTTAACTACGTTGTCAAGTAACAATGTGATTACCTAACGACATGATCAAATGTCAATTGCGTTGCATAAAATATTATGACAGCGTTGTTAGCTAACAACGTGGTTAACAATAAGTAACTAGATAACAGTGTATTTTGGCGAATGTTGGTAACGCGCTGCTAACTTCATACTGTGAGGTACTGTTATAATCAGCTGACTACTCGTCAAAAAAAAGCTAGATCCCAGAGTATTTATATCTTAAAATGGAGAAAAAACGAACAATCAACTACACGGTGAAGGAAAGAAATACGTTAATTGGAATTGTGGACAAGTAAGTACAATATATTTCAAATTAAATAAAAAAGTTTTCTTAAAAATTAGTTGTAAAAGTTCGTTAAATATTTACTTGTATTACAAAAATAGAAGCAATTTCCTTAATGAAGTTCCCTTAATATATGTATTTCCAATGTATCCGAAACTCCTAACCTAAAGATCCTGATCACATTTCCAGATATAAGAACATAATAGAAAGTAAAGAAAGTAATGCTGCTATTTTAAAGAAGAAATATGAAACATGGATAAAAATATCTAATGAATTTAATGCGGAGAGCGAAAACACGCGAGATTTAAAACAAATAAAAAATTTATATTTTAATTTAAAACGAAAATTAAAAAAAGATGTTGCTCATGAACACGTATGTTATTTACTATTGCTGAAAAATAATTTAATTATTTTTTTATAATATTTCATCTTACAGAAAGAAGAATATATAAAAGCCAAAAAATTAGCGTCTCTTGATAAGGTAAATTTTTGTTTGTAACGACGAATTGTATATATTACGTAGTTAATTCTTGAATTCGATAATAATTTAATAATTAATATTTTACAGAAAGAATTACATAAAACGGGTGGAGGAACATTTCAGCCACAATTGGACGAGACAGGTGCTCAATTATTGGCTCTCTTAGGAGATCAAATTGAACCCCTGTCTAATCCATTTGATGATGCTGCGATGTATTTTAATATTGGTAATAGCTTCATACAATTATATTTAGTATCTGTTCTAATATTACATTTTTTTTTACAATTTAAGATGTGAATGACGTAGAAATAAATTTGTCAGAACCACCAAATGTATCCGCCGAATCCAATCCACCGATACCCGATCCCTCAACCACAACCTCAGATCCACAGCCATCTCCAGTTCAAGTTAATAAAAAACATAAAAAAGAAACCGAAACCTCAACCGACCCGAACTATAAAGAGCTTTATTTAAAAAAAAATATGAAGTTGCTTGTTTCGAGCTAAAATCGAAAAAAAATTTACATAATTTAGATGTTAAAATTAAACGTAAACAATTAGAAAAATTAAATGATTAAATATACTTATTAAGCAAACTTGTATTTATTTATCTAGAAAATATGGTGGTAATTAGTGTTTCACGAACAGTTGTATTTGTGTCATTTGCAGGAAAAATCATTGGTTCTTCTTGCATTGCTGGTTGTTCGCATCCATCATCAAAATTATCATCTTGGAAATTTAAACAAATATTATGGAGAACAGCACATGCTACAATAGTAGCTAAAGTGGTTGGTAACTGTACAGCCAGTCCTTTCGACAGACAAGGAAATCTTCTTTTTAAGACTCCGAAACATCGCTCTACTGGATTTCGTGTGACAATATGCGCTCGGTTGTACGCTTCTTCACTGCGATTTCGTAGATTCAATAAAGGGGTTAATAAAAATTGTTTACAGGGATATCCATTGTCCCCTAATAAATAATCTGTCTCATATTCTCCAGATTCAAATTCAGCACAGAGTGGGGAATCATTAAAAATAGTGCTGTCATGAACCGATCCAGGCCAGCGAGCAATGATATGCCTTATTTTCAATGAAGCATCACACACAACTTGGGTATTTATTGAAAAATATCCTTTTCTATTGCGAAATGTTTCTGCATTTCTACCACCAGGAGATCTTATTGGAACATGGGTACAGTCGATTGCTCCAATAACTTTGGGAAATCGTCGAATTTTATAAAAATTTAGCTTAACTGTTCGTTTATCGTCATCTACAGGCATTTTTATAAACTGTTGCTTAAGCAAAGCAATTTGACGGGTTACTTTATAAATTATTCTTGACACTGTAGACTTGTGAACACCGACATCATCCCCAACAAGTTGTTGAAATGAGCCAGTGGCATAAAATCTAAGTCCAATTAATAATTGCATACTGGCAGGAATTGATTTATTTCTATTTGTAGTTGGTTCTAAATTATTACCGAACATGTTCAAAATTTCCATGAAAGTATTTTTATTTATTCTGTAGCGCAATTTAAAATCATGATCATTGTAAATATCCAATGGATTTTTTCTTTGAAGAAATTTTCTTGGGCGATGAACAGCTACCTCCTCTTCTAAAGAACTGTCATCGTCCAGGGAAGACAAGCTACTAGACATTTCTGTAATGAATTTAAATTATTCAAATGAATATAATTTAAAATATGTTCAGAACAAACCTTTTGAAAGATATTCAATTAAATTTTATAAATAAATAAATATTTGTTATTGATTTTATCGCTTTTTATTGTGTTAACAATGTGTTTAATCACAGGTTGACGTGTGATTAACTTGACAATCTGTTATCTTCCTATTTAACAACCTGTTAAGGCTAACAGTGCTTTATGCAACTGATTTTTGAGATAACAATATATTTAACAAGATGTTAAGTTAACAGCGTGTTAAAAGTTAACAACGCGTTGGAACAACAGTTGACAATGTGATCACGTAGTTAACGATATGGTTAAAGTTAACAACGCTTTATGCAACCGGGCCTGTATCTTTATATAGCCTTCCGTCGAAGTATGAGAATGTTCTATTGCGATCGAGTTTTGCGATGAACTTCCAAATCCAGTGATGTTGCGCATAAAAATAACAGAAAAGAGTGACGCAAGATTCGGTAACCGATAGAACGCAGCACAAAACGCGATGTACGGCGTAATGATAATAAATCGGGCAAATATAGAAGCGCGAAACGAATCGCAATTGACGTGTTTTAGGTGCAAAAGACGAGGACATAAAGGAGCGGCGTGTCGAACAGATTTAAATAAGAAATTTGAACACGAAGCACGTAAATCAGACAACACGTCATTATATGCCGCAACGGAGAATTATGAAGGCGCTTCAACTTGCTCAACGAAGTTGATATGACTATTTCCGAAAAATTAAATTTGACAAACATTAGCACCGTAGAAATTAGTGCCAAGGGAAATGCACGTTTGTTAACTCGAGTAAATAAACGCGTTAAACGATTGATTTGACCGACGTATTATACGTGCCCGATCTACGAACTAATCTCTTGTCGGTCGGGAAAATCGTTGACAACGGCTATCGCGTAATTTTTTATGAGAAATCGGCTCGAGTCATTGACAAAGACGATAAAGTTATTTTGATTGCGAATCGGACCGACGGGTTATTCTACGTCGAAGACACGAGTGTGTTGAAGCAAGGAAAGGCTGTACAAATCGGAAATTTTCACAAGAAGATTTTGTTGAAATGGCACCGAAAGTTAGGACATCTTAACGAAAAGGATTTACGCGAAGCTTAGAAAAACGGGACAATACGCGGAATTTAAATCTCCGATCTCGACACGAGTTTTAAATGCGAAATATGTCTCCAAGCGGATTTGGCATTCATAGCGAAGGTTCAAATACAATCCGCGATCCCCGGTTCCGAAGAGGATGAATGGTTACAAGCAATGGCCAAAGAATTTAGTTCTATCTTGAAAACGATACTTGGGACTTGGTGGAGCGACCCCAGCATCGAACAGTTGGAAGTCGCATAGTACTTAGGAATAAGTTTAAGTAAATGTAGAATGCAAATGCGACAATTTGACGTAGCCACCGCATTTTTAAACAGAGTCATTGACGAAGAGATATACATGGAAATTTCTGATCACACAGAGAAAGTCCTCGAATTCATAATACAGAAAAAATACGGATCACCGGATATAGTCGACAAGTACAGGAAGATGTTTTCAGATCTTTCATCGGGAAATAAAGTATGTCGCATGAAAAAGGCGTTATACGAGCTTAAGTAAGCCGCACGATGCTATTACCAACGTCCTGATTAAGAACTACGAAGGCGATGATCTGCTGATTATTGTCGTTTATGAGAATGACATTATAGTAATGTCACGTAATACACGCAAGGTCGACGTAGTCCACAAGTTCCTAAGCAACTTTTTCGAGATAAATGACTTGAGAGTGCTTTTATATTGCCTTGGAATCGAATTTCATCGAAACGATTTGATTAACACCATGAATCAGCGTGGATACATTATTTCAATCCTCAAACGTTTCGGGATGTGGAAAAGTAGTTTCTAGATTAGATTTAGATATGGGAAAATAAAATCTGGGATGCAGTCATGTAATTATTTATTATTTGCTTCTACGTTTCGATCCTACCAGGATTATCCTGAAGAAATACAGAAAATTATGAAAAACAATTTTTTAAAAAAAACATTGGCTTTTAACTACAAGTATATGGACACTTACAAAATAATTAACTTTGCCGTCAAGGGCATTCATAATTTAAATAATTATAAGTCAGTAATAAAATCCACACTCACTGAAGCACATGGACATAATGGCAAGTATCAGCAAAAACCATTTATTTAAAACAGGATCAAACCTACTTAACCTTGTTAAAAGGAAGTGACTTAAGTACGTGACGTTTTTATTATTTAGAAAATATTTTTTACATACATTTTATTTTATTTTGTCTTTTATTATGTAGTTGTAATTTGTACTAAGGTATTTTTAGCGTTAACATTGTTTTTATGTTTTAAAGTGTAACATTTCTAAAGTTAGTTGTTTATGTAATTATTTCCGTTTCTAATAAACATGTATTTTCAAAATCAAAATTGTGTTTTACTGTTATAGCATGTTCCGTTTTCTTTCTCTTCATTCATTTTGTGTTCTTCAAGCCTTATCCTTATCCTTGGATATCTCTTTGTTTGTCCTATATATTTTGCTTCGCAATTCTTACAAGGTATCTGATATACAACACTCGAAACCTGGTTAACGTCAATTTTGTTTATTTTACTGTATAAACTATTTATAGTTTTCGTCTGTTTAAAAGCTAAATTTAATTTTAAATTTTCCTCTAATAATTTTTTTAGTTGTACAGCTAAGTTCTCTACCGTTTCGAGATGACGTCATGCAATCCAGTTCCCACACCACTAGAACCAAATACAAAATTGACGAAGACCGACACCT
This sequence comes from Harpalus rubripes, assembly GCA_963082715.1. Taxonomy (NCBI): domain Eukaryota; kingdom Metazoa; phylum Arthropoda; class Insecta; order Coleoptera; family Carabidae; genus Harpalus; species Harpalus rubripes. The sequence goes on from OY720450.1 coordinate 38,091,402, forward strand.
CAAAGAAGGCTATTCATCTCCGAAGATTTGCTAAAGAGATGGAATTTGGTAAGATGCCTTCTGTCAACCTATTCGACGACAATCAGGGTGCGAAAAAACTTGTAGAAAACCCTGTATTCCATTCTCGCATGAAGCACATCCATGTGCGTCAACACTTCGTCAGGGAAACTATAGCTTCAGGGGAAATCAACCTGGAATACATGGCAACAAATGAAATGCCGGCGGACGTCTTCACCAAAGGAGTACCAAGAGAGAAACACTGGAGGAATTAAATATCCTCGGTGTTAAGAAAATCTGCATGATCCAATTTGATCCGAGAGGGGGTGATGAATAACTTCCAAAATTGGATTAATGCTTTCCATTATTAACAAAATTTGTCAATTGTTGTTTTGCGTTTTCTCACGAAGTGTCACAATATTTTACATTTATTTTATTTCGTTCGTTACTAATAAACTGAGATTATATTATACGGCTGTTATTTAATTGTTGGTCACACAGTATTTTCAACAGGTCCCAAAATAATCCACATAATATTATAGATTCTCGTACACAATATCGACAAACTGTGAATATGTAGGAGTTTTGGAAGATAAAATCATTGGCCCATTCTTCTTTAAAAGAATAAATTTGGAGTCATATTTGAATTTATTAATGAATGTTGTTGGGCCAGAAATTGCCGAAACAACGAAAATGTGTGGTTCCAACATGATGGCTGCCCTGCACATAGCATAAGGGAAATTGTGGAATATCTGAACTAAACATTTCCTACAAGCTGGTTAATACGAAGTGGACCAATTAACTGACCAGCACAGTCACCTGATTTAACTCCGTGGGATTTTTTTATGGGGTCATTAAAAAACTAATGTATAAAAAAGACACTAAAATGTAGAAGAACTTAAAAAACGTCTGTTTCACTTTCCATGATACACTATATATATATATATATATATATATATATATATATATATATATATATATATATATATATATATCTGTATCCTTAAATATTCCGTTTAATACTATTATAACAGGATGCGAGGTACAATTTTAATATATAACTCTTTCCTGTTACCCGTTTAAAACGGTTTGTTTAAATACTTGACCCGCTAGTGAAACACTAATTTAATCAATGTAAAACTTAATTTGGATCAAGGGTATCACTGCCACCACCATCCGTGTTTTAAAAGTCCTCGGATAGCAGGACTCAATACAAAGAGTATGAAAAAGATTCATTCACAAAATAAACAATATTCACACAGAATACTTACTCTTCCGCAATAACAGAAAATACTTGGGAGAACTTAAACAAATAAAACTGAGAACTGGTAGATGAACTTATTTATTTACACAACAATAAATCGTAAACAACAATACACGAACTAATGACTACTCATCGTGACGACTACAGTTTAAAAAAAAAGACGGTACCATAAAAGTATTTAAATTTTTAAAAGGGCGACCTCAGAATAAGCTTTAAGCTTATTGAATTGCTATCATCGCTAAGTATTCAACACCAACTACCAAGAATCAAGTAATCTGTTAGGCTACTTACTTTTCCACAGGTCGGCTTCGAATGAAGCACTTTATTATTAAACTAACACACTACTGAAGAAACAAAGAAAAATTATTAAATTTGGATTAACACTCTAATCAACTTGGGAGAACGCAGACTTCAACAATTACTTTAGTCACAAAAACAACAAAAATTTATAAGTCACTAAGATAATTAGAACAGCCGAATGGAAAATAGAACAACGTCACAATCAACAGTCAGATCAAGACTCCTCGAGATGAGATCATCTCAAAATCATCTTTTCTAGATTTGCACCCCACTTCCAACAAGGAAGTCCAACCCTCATACCCTTATTGGCTAACTTAAAAATTAACACGATATAATTGGTCAAGTAACTAAAAACTTTTCGAGTGTTACAGGGGAGAAGTGAATTCCTAACGGCGTTTCAGATCGCCTGTATGACAAAAGTTACTCAACCAAATTACTCAAATTGCTCTTCCCTGCTGAGAACATCCGTCTTTTCTAGCACTTTTCTTTTGTAATTTTATACTTTTAAAAATACTTTTACAACACCCAATAATTTTCACAAAATGTCAAGAACTAAACCCATCCCAAAAATCTAACAAAGACTTTAACTTCGAAAAGCAATTTAGAAATTTACAAAAAAAAAAACAGAATACTTTATAAGCATAAAAGTTCTGAACGCAAGATCCATAACTAATCTTGACGTCCGGCTGCAATAATTTAAACAAAAGGGTGCCGCTAAGCAAACGTGTTACAACTTTCCCTTTTCCCTTAAAATAAATTATCTTCCTGAAGGGAATATAATTTATCAAATCCATCCATGCACACAGTACTGGCGATGGCTGGGGCTTCTGGCACGTGCCACGGGATACCTGGCATGGCCTGGACACCGCGTTGACCTCCACCCTTTGAAGTTGCTCGCTCGTCTCCCTTGTTGTGGCTACGCTACAATGGCCTCTGCTGGGCGCCTTTCCAGGCGGTCCTGAAACCATAAAACCCTCGGCAGAATCACTGGCCCTAATACTTTTACTATTACTATTCATGCAAATTATTATTAATTTCTTGTAAATCATTATTGTCCGCCGTACCAAATAAAAACTTTAATATGTTACCACCCACATTAATTAATCCGCGTTTATTTAATACTTAATTCTCTACTTACTATTTCATTGAGGGCAGTCTTGGTTAATGATTCCATATCCAGTCCTAGTTTGATGTCCTGCTGCATCACATTGTGTAGGACCTCTTCAAATGACTCCAACACGATTCGGCAATCACTCAGATTGATATCAGTCGTCAGAATCCAATTGTCGCCGGTTAACAACACCTCTTCTTCTTTTATGAACACTAGCCCCTTGTCCATTCCAGACCTTGGCTACTCGGCGGTGCTTATACAAAGAATCACAAGCAAGACTAGACCTCCGAGCACTGTAAGCAAACATGATTAACACACGAACAATACATGAATAAAAATGCTGCGGAATTATATCCGACTTCTAGAAATCCATGGTTCATTCGGAACCCTACCACGACTACGTAATGCATATCTACCGCGCGGCGTTTCGGTGATTTCTACCTGCCTGTCGTCATTAACTTCTTTTGGTAGGCTATGAACTTCGACTTCGACGGTTACGGTAGAACCACCTGGTTCGTTTAGCGACTCTAAACTTTGCGCTCTGCTAACTTCCGGGACTCTAACCGTACGGTCGTTTTCCCGTTTAACGTGATCATATTTTCGCGGTGTATACACGTAATCAAATTTTTTCATATCGGTTACACGCGGAACTGGCCTACTGACTTTCTCTAACTCTTTAAAATTCGGCTCCAAGTACAATTTTAATCGGTTAACATTAACCACCATTTCTTTACCGGCTGTGGCGCTCTGGATCACGAAGTTTACAGGACTGGTCTGCTTAATAATCTTGTACGGCCCTATCCATGGCTTTACAAACTTTTTACTTAATCCAGGTTTTACTACCTCGTTATGTAAGAAAACTAAATCTCCAACTCGAAGGTTGCGCTCTGCTGCTTTCTTATTGTACTGAGCCTGATTTCTATTCTGCGCCTTATTAATTCGCTCTTTAACGACTTGATAAGCATCTTTTAGCCTATTCTCGATAGTTTGACTATAATCAGTTTTATTCTCCTTCTCTAATGGAGCTAAATTATCTTCACACGGAATCTCAAATTCCCGGCCATACATTAAAAAAACGGAGTTTCACCCGTCGAATTATGCACTGAATTTCTGATGGCCATTAATACAAACGGAATCTTCAAGTCCCAGTCCTTGTGATCGCTGCTGATTTAATGTGACATAGTGTCTGAAAAAGTTCTATGAAACCGCTCGATAGCACCGTTTCCCATCGGATGATACGCTGTTGTTTGTAATTTCTTAATGCCAAATGTTTCACACACACTCTTAAATAATTTGGATAGAAAATTTGTCCCTCTATCTGTCAATAGCTGCTTAGGTACGCCATGCCGTGAAATTATCTGCGTGATAAACGCATTAGCGACTGTCTCCGCTTTGTCGTCAGGTAGTGCAATTGCTTTTGGGTAACGCGTGAAAGCATCAATAAACGTCAAAATATATTTATTGCCTCTACAGGTTCTTTCAAACGGACCTACGATATCCATGGCCATTCGCTCAAACGGCTTACTAAGTTCACTGAACTTCTGCAAGGGGGCTGGCCTGTGATGGAGTGATGTTTTCCTTTGGTTACACGACAAGCACCGAACACAATAATCTTTTACCTGCTTACCCATATCTTTCCAAAAGAATTTCTTTTTAATCAAATTATAGGTTTTCTCAAAGCCTGGATGCCCTGCATGTGGTAAGTCATGATGCGATCTCAATATTTTATTAATCATACTAGTTGGAGCAACTAGTCTATCTTCGCGTTCGTTTCCATCTCTTAATTTATAAATTACGCCATCTCTATCTTTATAAAATTCGCAGAATTTATTTTTTTCCACTTTTAACAAATTTTGAATTTCCGCATCTTTATCTTGCTCTTGCCTTATGAAGTCTCGATCCCATACGGGCTCATAATCATTCACGCAACGGATTTCTATTCGTGATAATGCGTCTGCATTACTATTTAATTTTCCCGGTTTATGAACGACATCGAATACATATTCCGATAATTTTAACGACCAGTTTAACAATCTACTACTTGGGTCATTTACACTATTTAACCATCTAAGTGGGCGATGATCCGTTATTAATGTGAATTGTCTTCCATATAAATAGGTCCTGAAAAACTTCACTGCCCAAATAACTGCTAAACACTCTTTTTCTATTGTTGGGTAATTACATTCGGCTTTGTTTAGGACTCTACTGGCGTACGCGATTGGATGTTCCACACCTTCGCGGTTTTGACTCAAAATTGCTCCTAAGGCGAGATTTGACGCGTCTGTTGTTAATGTAAACGGCTGGCTAAAATCAGGATATATTAATATCGGCCCTTTAATTAACTCATTTCGTAATTTGTCAAATGCAACGAATTCTTTATCTCTCCATATAAACTCAACATTTTTTTGTAACAACTTAGTTAACGGTTTAGCTGTATTTGCGAATTCCGGAATAAATCTACGGTAAAACCCAACTAATCCCAAAAATGATCTCACGTCACGGACTGATTTTGGTACGGGAAATTTCTCAATTGCATGGGTTTTTGATGGATCTGGTTTAACACCACCCGAAATTACATGGCCTAGATACGTGGTCTCTCTGCGCACGAATTCGCATTTACTCGGTTTTAATTTTAAATCGAATTTCCGCAATCTATTAAATACGTCTTTAATCTTTGACAAATGTTCATCTATATTATCTCGCGAAAATATACAAATATCGTCTAAATAGACATAACATTTTTCCCCAATTAAACCGCTTAGAACACAATACATTAATCTTTGAAAAGTACTTGGCGCATTACACAAACCAAAAGGCATTCTGCTCCATTGATAATGCCCCCAGGGTGAGCTAAACCCAGTCTTTTCTTTATCTTCCTCGGCAATTTCTACCTGGTGATACCCCGACGCTAAGTCCAGGGTTGTAAACAACGCTGCACCATGCATGTGCGTAATTGTGTCTTGCAAATTCGGCAACGGCAAGAAATCCTTCTTCGTTATTTTATTTAACGCACGAAAATCTACACACAGTCTAACTTTCGTTGAACCGTCCGACATAACACGATTTACTAGAACAATAGGCGCTGACCATGGCGAATCACTTTCCTCAATTATGCCATCTTTCAGTAACTCTTCTATTTGTTCTTGCAAAACTTCTTTCTGCGTAAACGGTACTCTATATGGCCTTTTCGCTATAGGGTGGATGTCCTCGGTAATAATCCGATGTTTAACTTTCGAAGTACAGCCTAATTTCACTCCTGGTCTTATAAATATATCTTTATAATCCATTAACACGCCCTCAACTTTACATCTATCATTCCGCGACAAGTGTTCCAAATTGAAAAGGGTTCTAAAATCTGCATCCTGTACTGATGCAACTAAATCATTGGGTTCGGCAGAACCACCTATGTCAATTGTGATATCTTCTTCGAACCCAACAATTGTTTTCGCAGGTATAACTAAATTCACATTAGTTACATTCATGAGCTTTACCGGTACGTCGGTCTCTTCGCCCCTCGCTACAACTCTAGCAGCTATTACGCCTTGAACACTAAGTTCTACAGGCTCTACTAAAATACTACCTGCTTTTCCAAGAACAATACTCCTCTCTGCTAAGCACACAGCTTCCGACCTAGGAGGTATCGTGAAACTTTCTTTGATACGGACCGACCGTATTTCATTACGTGTCGCATCAGCCTCACTTTCTCTTTCCAAATCTTGAGGATTGTTTGGTATTTGCATACTACTGCCTGAACCTTGCGAACCGACAATATTATGCTGTACCTGCGCAATTTCCTCGAACTGAACCGTTTTCAATATACTTTTTGGAAGTGTCGCATCAGCCTTACTTTCTCTTTCCAACTCTTGAGGATTGTTTGGTATTTGCATACTACTGCCTGAACCTAGCAAACCGACAATATTATGCTGTACCTGCGCAATTTCCTCGAACTGAACCGTTTTCAATATACTTTTTGGAAGTGTCGCATCAGCCTTACTTTCTCTTTCCAACTCTTGAGGATTGTTTGGTATTTGCATACTACTGCCTGAACCTTGCGAACCGACGATATTATGCTGTACCTGCGCAATTTCCTGGAACTGAACCTTTTTCAATATACTTGTTGGAGCGCTTTCGGATTTTTCGGCACAAAAAGGACTCGACTCAGATTTTCCGTCTTTGTCTACCCTATTCAACTCAACATTGTCGTGCTGACTAATGGGTTTATTACCTGCTGTTTCCTTTTTATTTTTACAATCCGAACTAGCTACTTTATTCGTATTTTCATTTTCTTTGTCTAACTTTGATTGGCATGTACCTACAGTTTTATTGCAATTTTTATTACTTTTCTCGGTATTATTTTCAACAACTATTTCCGTTTCGCGATTCTCGTTGCGACTTTAGACTTTTAAAGTACCGTGAGTGATTTTTAAACGTTTGCGGCTTGGCTCGCGACATTGGTCTTTTATACTCCCGTGAGTAACACAATTATTGTCACTCGAAGCTTTGTTTCCTTCAACCAGAATTTCCTTATCACAAAAAGAACCTAACAAACTTTTTGTTTCAGGGTTATCCGTGGTACGCGATGCTGAAAGAGAAGTAATATTATTCTGTTTTGGAACACTGAGTTCCTTATTTTCGACTATCTTTGCTTTATCACTCGGATTAGAACGAGATTCGAGATCGTCATGATTCGTCTGTTTCCCATTCGCGGTCTTTTTACTTTCCGTAATTGTTGAAATCGTGAGTCGCTCCGAATAAATGCGCATCTCGTTGCATGCATAGTTCATGTGGGCTTTATAATCGGTTAAAAATCTAATCCAAGCAACCCGTCAGTAGCTAAACTAAGCCTATTTTCACACACAACAAAGTTATGAAAAATAACATACTGGCCTACATTCAACTCTACCTCAGTGCACCCTATTACAGGTAGTTCCTTCCCAGAAATATCAACAATGGTTCTGGATCGTGCAAGGGGAAATACATGCTGTTTCTTTACTACGTATCGCTTAACAAGACTAACACTTGCGCCGGTGTCAATAAGGAAATTAAACCGTTTGCCATTAATAATTAATTCTACTTTATTTAGCCTTTTACTTTTGTTAGCACTACTAGGAAGAGTGGATATGACATCGGCTGATCGCGATACTTTGCCAGGGCCGCTCGATTCGGAACTAACATCGACGGCCCAACCTAGTTTAAATTATCCCTTTGATCTTTATTACTCTTCGGTGTACTACCCGTTGGAAGCATTACATAGCAATTTTTTATAGCATGTCCGCGTTTCTTACAACGTTTACACACAATATTATCCCGACAATCTTTAGCTATATGCCCATACTTTTGACATTTAAAACAAAGAACGTTATTATCCCGACAATCTTTAGCTATATGCCCATACTTTTGACATTTAAAACAAAGAACATTATTTTTATTGTCTCTACTTGTACTCGAACCTGGTTGATTGTTATAATTTTCTATTCTAAAATTTTTATTACCGCGATCCGGTATAGATTTCTTATTCTCGGCATGATTCAACGCCAAAACTTGAATTAATTTTTCAATTGATTCCGTCAAATGTGAGTCACTCCTACTGGTACTCGCACTACTCGTAGCTCTTTCATCGGCAACTCTATTTACAAAGTCAGCTTCATCACGACGCAACATTTTAAACACCGTCTCCGATCTTTTCGCGATCTCAACCGCTTTCTCGAACGTTTTTGGGTTTTCATAAAATACGTCCCTTTGCAAATGTGGTAATATACCCGTCGTGAACTGATTTAACAACTGTCTGTCTATATAATTTGAAATTTCATTACTCGCGGCCTCTGCAGCAACGCCCGTAGCATCAGCCGAACTGTCTTCTTCACTCTCAATAAAACAGTTTGCTAAAGCATGCAATCTATACACATATGCAGATATTGTTTCGTCCCTAAGCTGATAGCAATTATTAAAAGCCCTTTGTACCGTCCTGGAGTCTTGTTTAGGTTGATACCTCTCTAATAATTCCTTTTTATATATTTTCCAGCTCTTAGAATTTCTAATTTTTGCATTATTTTTCACAAAACATGTCGCGTCTCCCGATAAATTTATTTTTGCCATTCTAATTGTTCTCTCTTCATCCCATTTTCCCAGTACTTTACAGTTCTCAAGTTTCTCCACAAATTCAACAACACTCTCGTTGGGTTTTCCCGAAAATAAGGGGATTTTTGTGTTTATTCCTGACATGGATGATACCGCTACAAGGTAATCTAATAACAATTGATCATTCATATTTACTGGACCAATTTGGTCGTGCGCCATAGTAAATTACTCAATATTGAACAATACGCCCCAAAATAAATTTATTGTTTCTCAACTCTTACCAATTTAAAGGCTTGGCAACTACCTGCTTGACCGTAATAAATACTCCAAGTATTTACTGGCGCGTAACAAAAACTCTCTTGTCGTTTTAAAAGGCACGACAACTACCTCTATGACAATTAACACACACAGTATTAATTACAACTCTATCTATATCAATTTTGAAAACAATTTGATGATTTTATACTGGTTTGAGTGGGTAGTTCTTCGCGAAAGAAAAACTTTAGATCCCACCGCTGTTCACCACTTTTATATAACAGGATGCGAGTTACAATTTTAATATATAACTCTTTCCTGTTACCCGTTTAAAACGGTTTGTTTAAATACTTGACCCGCAAGTGAAACACTAATTTAATCAATGTAAAACTTAATTTGGATCAAGGGTATCACTGCCACCACCATCCGTGTTTTAAAAGTCCTCGGATAGCAGGACTCAACACAAAGAGTATGAAAAAGATTAATTCACAAAATAAACAATATTCACACAGAATACTTACTCTTCCGCAATAACTGAAAATACTTGGGAGAACTTAAACAAATAAAACTGAGAACTGGTAGATGAACTTATTTATTTACACAACAATAAATCGTAAACAACAATACACGAACTAATGACTACTCATCGTGACGACTACAGTTTTAAAAAAAAAAGACGGTACCATAAAAGTATTTAAATTTTTAAAAGGGCGACCTCAGAATAATCTTTAAGCTTATTGAATTGCTATCAGCGCTAAGTATTCAACACCAACTACCAAGAATCAAGTAATCTGTTAGGCTACTTACTTTTCATCACAGGTCGGCCTCGAATGAAGCACTTTATTATTAAACTAACACACTACTGAAGAAACAAAGAAAAATTATTAAATTTGGATTAACACTCTAATCAACTTGGGAGAACGCAGATTTCAACAATTACTTTAGTCACAAAAACAACAAAAATTTATAAGTCACTAAGATAATTAGAACAGCGGAATGGAAAATAGAACAACGTCACAATCAACAGTCAGATCAAGACTCCTCGAGATGAGATCATCTCAAAATCATCTTTTCTAGATTTGCACCCCACTTCCAACAAGGAAGTCCAACCCTCATACCCTTATTGGCTAACTTAAAAATTAACACGATATAATTGGTCAAGTAACTAAAAACTTTTCGAGTGTTACAGGGGAGAAGTGAATTCCTAACGGCGTTTCAGATCGTCTGTATGACAAAAGTTACTCAACCAAATTACTCAAATTGCTCTTCCCTGCTGAGAACATCCGTCTTTTCTAGCACTTTTCTTTTGTAACTTTATACTTTTAAAAATACTTTTACAACACCCAATAATTTTCACAAAATGTCAAGAACTAAACCCATCCCAAAAATCTAACAAAGACTAACTTCGAAAAGCAATTTAGAAATTTACAAAAAAAACAGAATACTTTATAAGCATAAAAGTTCTGAACGCAAGATCCATAACTAATCTTGACGTCCGGTTGCAATAATTTAAACAAAAGGGTGCCGCTAAGCAAACGTGTTACACTATTGATATATTATCCCCTTATTCTTGATCAATTTTGGTATAAAACATTTTTCTCTAGTCATTAGTTCGCCCAAAAAAGCGCTGATTGTTTTAAAGGAAACAGCCTGTATACATATACCGTGTGTCTGTCTTAAAGGTGTACATAGGAGATTAACATGGGAAATCAGTTTTTTGCAATTTCCTCATCGCCTAATTATTTAAAGCAAAAACGCGTCAAATAGGGCATAAAATTCTTCATCTAAATCAATAAATAGAATTATCTTTACATGCTTTGTAACGACAGAAATTAATTGTGAAAATGTCGAAAATTACGTTGAAAATATCGTCAGTCATGGAATTGAACAAAAAATAAATAAATGCTTGACGTTTTTTCTGTCACAACGTAAGTTAACTTATATGACGTTTCTGACAATTTGATAAAACGTCAAGCATTTATTTATTGTTCAATTCCATGGCTGTCGACATTTTCAACGTAATTTTCGAAATTTTCATATTTAATTTCTGTCGTTACAAAGCATGTAAAGATAATTCTATTTATTGATTTACATGCAGAATTTTACGCCCTATTTGACGTATTTTTGCTTAAAATAATTAGGCGTGCAGAAAATTGCAAAAAAACTGATTTCCCATATTAATCTCCTGTGTACACCTTTAAGACATATATATATATATATATATATATATATATATATATATATATATATATATATATATATATATGTATATATATACCGTGTGTCTATCTTAAAGGTGTACATAGGAGATTAACATGGGAAATCAGTTTTTTGTAAATTACTGCTCGCCTAATTATTTTAAGCAAAAACGCGTCAAATAAAAGTTATAGGGCGTAAAATTCTGCATCTAAATCAATAATTAGAATTACCTTTACATGCTTTGTAACGACAGAAATTAATTATGAAAATGTTGAAAATTACGTTGAAAATATCGACAGCCATGGAACTAAATAAAAAATAAATGTTTGACATTTTATATGTCACAACGTAAGTTAATTTATTTGACGTTTCTGACAATTTGACAAAACGTCAAGCATTTATTTATTTTTTGTTCAATTCCATGGCTGTCGATATTTTCAACGTAATTTTTGACATTTTCATATTTAATTTCTGTCGTTTCAAAGCATGTAAAAGTAATTCTGTTTATTGATTTAGATGCAGAATTTTATGCCCTAAAACTTTTATTTGACGCATTTTTGCTTAAAATAATTAGGCGAGCAGGTAATTGCAAAAAACTGATTTCCCATGTTAATCTCCTATGTACACCTTTAAGACAGACACACGGTATATATATATATATATATATATATATATATATATATATATATATATATATATATATATATATATATATATATAGGATATTGACGCTAAGGTGCCAACGTATGGATTTCACAGTGGCCTGCTCGCGGCGTAAATCTTGCACAGGTGCTGATGAACCATTTTTTTTCTGTACGCCCTTGTCACTCGTTGTGCCGGCTATTGTGGAACTTTTTGGTCGCGGTATGCCTACCACCGCAAAACAATCCTCTATTGCCAGCAAGGACTCAATTTCTTCTAAACTGATCCTCCCTACTGGCAACTCGTGAACTCCAGGCATGGCAAAAGATGCGTGGCCGTGTGCCACCGACGGATGCCCTGGAGATAACGAATCTAACGGCGCCTGCGGTGCGTAAATCTGGTGCGTCCATGCTGGACCATAAAAACTTGGCGTACAAGCCGGAAAAAATGATGGTGGTAATATGGTGCGTCCTGCATAGGTTTTTTCTAACCAACGCACCAGTGGTAGGCCGCTTATACAATGGAATTGCAAAATACAATTCCCTTGCCTTACCACTGAGCCTAATCACTATTGCACTACCGAGAAAAACTTCATCTCATCTTCTGCTGGCTGCTTCTCTGTCTGCCATCACCAGTGAACGTATTTATTGCAAGCAATACGTCAAGCATATCTAGCAACGGCTGATACGGCCTGGGTTGCTGTATCATCGCTGGCGTCGTGGTCGCAAATGTGTACATATTGTACACCAAGTACCCTCTCCTCGGTCACAAACCAATAATTCTAAAACTGATGTAGGAACTTTTCGGATAAATAAAAGTAAAACATTACTCTCATTATCCTACCCGTTGATTGCGCCACTGTAACACGAGGGGGGGGTCTCCTAAGCTCTGATGATGATTACGGTGATGATGCTAAACTGGTGACTTCTACTTCTGTTTTACTGTTTACTCCAACGATGACACACTTTATTCTTACTGGTGGACCCTTGTATGGGTGGCGTCCACTACTTCGTGAGAAGAAAGAAGACACACATTTACTTTACACTCAAAATTCACACTTGTTGAGAGATGAATACTTACATTTATGACATGTCAAATACTTAGTATTTTACTGATTAACTAACTAATGTTTTAACGAATTAACTAAAGTTTTTATTTACATGGTTATATTCCATAACCCAGCGGGCGGGTGTTTAGCACGCGCCCCAAAACTAAAACACTCTACATTTTTCGTCAACAACAAACGTCTGCACAACGCGACGAACTAATACCGACTCTTTCATGTTTACTCCATGAGTAACTAACGTCGACTCTCTAAAACAAAGCGCTATTTTTAGGACAGGATTATTTTAGGGGTACAGGGTGCATAGGCTAGGGCGTTCGAAGTCACGCACGTATACATTTTAATTTCTAGCCTTAATGATCAACAAATAAATGCCGTGACTATCATAATATGATAATAATTTCTAAACTGAATTTTGACATTTATGACTAAAATAGATAAACAGAGTTAAAATATGATTACTGATACTAAAATTTAGAAAAGTTTACAAAAAGCTACTATCTGTTATTGTTCTTACCCTCGCCTTATTACAATTTGCGCCTTCGATTAGCTTGAGTTCTGCGTTTTGACAGTTGTCACTGTCGCCAGTCTCTGCGATCTCTAGGTAATACAGGCCATTCATTCGTTTAGCGACTAACTTCGTATATCCCTCCTCATCAACTATGCTGGCTTTCTCTTTATCGAACGTAACGGAAATATCGCGATTCGTAATCTTTGATGCAGACTGCCGTTCAAGGTAACATTGCATATTTGACCATTGAAAGTGGCTGTATTCCTGTTAACACCTTTTGCGTTTGTAGCCGTTGGTTCCGGTTTGACAATATTACCGCCTACATAACCCCACGCGTCGTTATTAATTAGTAGCGCGCTCATCTGCATTTTCCACGTGTCGTAGTTGTCACGCTCAAGCGCTTCGATGCGCACGGCGCTACTTGTGTTCATTGTTTGTAGATACGCGGACAATTCGCAATTTTAGACGACGCGCGCAACACTCACGTCAATGTCCGCATGCACGAAGCTGTTTAATGACAACGCCACGAAACTACCCGACATGCAACGTCACTTTAGTTAAGCAGACGCAAATTTTGCTTGCACGATGTCGTCCGAATCGTGCAATTATCAGTGACATTTGTTCACTCACGGGAAATATTCGATCGCGTTCAGTTCAGCTATCTACTTTTTGATCGCATACGATAAAGAAATCGCCTACTACACTGACACTTTTAAGTTTAGCCTCCAGATCTTTTTTCGTTGACACAGAGATAATTTTGATAATGATCTTGCGGTGTTTGTCTTTGTGCTTGAGTAGACATTTAATCTTTTTGTAGAAGTTTATACAAAACGTTCCATGCGCGGCAAATGGCGTCACGGAAACTCACGATTTTACGTTTTCTTTATCACACTCGTAACCATCGTCCAAACGTCATTAAAAGCCTGGGCCTCGTAACCTGATAGCGACGTAGTAGGTCACAATGACTTGGAACACGAATTAATCTTCAATTAACAACTTTATTGTAATGATTACAAGGCAAAGGTAAAATACAATGTAATATCTTGGCATTAATACTACACTAACTTGTAACTAACTTCACACTGTATCGCTCAGGGCGCTAGTGCGCCACATCCAGTAGATGTAGGTGGTTACCAACTGTCAGCAGAAATGCCAACCAGGAAATAGTTACAAAAGAATACGAAATTTATTTTCCATATGTTAAATTGACGTTTATAACTAATTTTGAAAACTAGAATAAATAAAACAAGTGGCATGGCTATTGCTACCGATAAACAGAAATTTTGAAATTTCTTATTAAAACTGTGAAGAAACTAAAAGCATAATAAAAAATGTAAAAACAGTTATATGTACAACTTCTGAACACTTTCGCACTCTATAGTTTTTGCCGTAAAATGAACAGGAGCAGAAAATTCAAAAAACTAAAATCCCATGTTCAATTCTTATGTGCGCACCTTAGCGTCAACACCATGTACATATATTTAGACATTTCATAAGTGACTTGGTTTTTATAATTTTGTTTTGCTCTTATACCTACTGCGATTATTCGATTTAAAGTATCGACCTTTCAACTAATAGACGCAGCGTACGAGCAAAACGCTTTTCCCGGTATAACGGTGTAGACATAGTATCTCTATCCTTCAACAGTACAGAAGTTAAGAAAGCGTGGAAAAATTAAAAATTATAAATTTTGACTTGTTCCAAAATTGCTATGCTTGGTGCATTGCCACAAAGCATGAAGCCACTGGCTTCTCCTTGTGTAGTTTTTGGGAAACCTAGAAAAATATAATATATTATATTAATGTATAGTGGCGAAGTAATAATTAATAAGAACTTACATATGAAATGACACAGCTAAGCCGCGTACGTACTGCTGACTGCAGGAAATACACCGTTTCCCCATTATTTTGTCGTATATAAACTCCACAACACATGTACGTATATACACGTATTATATATTGACCGAAATAATTGTATATGTTCTCCAAAAAAGTAAATAATATACAACTCAAACAGCTGGCACGAAACACGGAACAGCAAAATGTCAATTTTGACAACTATTTATGAGAACTTCCGTACTGTTGAAGGACAGAATATATATCTGTATCCTTTTATGTTGGAACAATATTCTAACCATAAATGAATAGGAGACACTAGGTCTATTAGTTGAAAGGTCGATGATTTAAAGTATACTTGGACTCAAGGTCACTTGTTCAAAGAAAGAATACACAGCACTTTATACAGCAGTAGCTTAGCAACATTTTATGTTATAAAAAGGATTATTTGGCGTATGTCTATGTAATTTATCTTGTGTGATATATACGTAAATGGTGAAATCAGTTTCTAACACGAAGAAGAACATAAATCTTTGAGAAAGACATTAATTAAAAAGAAACATAAATTTCAAATAAATTACACTTTGTTTAGTTAATATGTGTTATAGCTATAACATATGTACCCATAAATATTTCATGTTGCACGCCTGTGCATACGAAATGCAATGAAGTTATCTACAAGTATTATACTTTGTTTTATTTAAGCCATTCAGCAGATAGCGCTCGCATCAACTCCAGTTTTTCGCAGCCGAAATTACATTAGATAAACTCTTTTTTTTCAATTTCAGCCCATCAGAGAGGCCAAAACTATTCCCTATTCTCGGCAATACTGAATGGCTTAAAAGGAACAAGGTGTAATATTTACCAAATGACTTATGAAATGACTTCTGTTTTGCCTATTCTTAAAGTTTCGTAGTTACACTAATTGATTGATTATTTATCAATAACATCATCTTGTAAGGTTATATTGAACTTTTTCAATTTTGATACAAAAATCATAATCATAAATACAACTGAAAACAATATGACAATTATTTATTATGAAATATGGGCAGTTTGTTTTGTAAGTAAATCACCAATAATTTCTAGATATTTAAACGCGCATAAAATAATGAAAGCAGGTCACAAAATGTATAACCAATACAGATTTTAAAATTTAGTGGCATTTGATTTTGTTCCATATTTCCATCATTTCAATAAATTTAATTTATAAAACAAATATTTATCCAATGTAAATAACAAACAATTTAATTTTAAATTAGCGTAGACGAATTTAAACAATTTTAAATATTTATGCATCGAATTCTCTGTCGGTGAGTGAATCAATTACCCTGTTATCAGATATTTTTATCACCTGCAATAAAATATTGACAAATTATTATTTAGAATTATAACGATAAAAGATATATTTTATATACCGTGAGTTGCAGATAAGATGCAATATTTACTATTCTTATAATAATTTGTTATACTATGGATTAAATGCCTGCACGGCTCCCCATTAAGTCCACGGGCAAAGGCCCGACCCGGCCCCACGGACCGGGCCCAGGCCGGATTACAAAAAATATATTCGAGCTCGGGCCGGGTTCAATTTTTCCATTCCGCTCCTGTACTGTAGGATTTGGTCTCGGACGTTCAGGATAAAAAATTTGCAAATATATCACAAACATTTCTCTAAAATTATAACCAGCATTCTACCCAGTAACCAATCGAATTTTTTCTTCTTTAGTCAACATTTTTAAAACGTTATGACAAGTTCATTTGACAACTGACATTGACAACTTTGACAACTTGTTACATTTTTTCTAGAGGCACTTTCTTTTTAGGGGGAAAATGAATTGATCTTACCACGTACTGAACTGAACTGAACTACTCCTAAAAGAACAGTATATTTTTAAAAATAAGAAGTAGAAGGTAAAAACATATATAGCATTATATTTATAATATAATAATATGCTGAATTTGCTTGTTGTTATAGTCTGTTGTATATGTGATTTGATTTTGACATATTAAATTCTTTTGTCTTTGAATATTTAAATATGGATGTATTTCTTATGGTAATGAAACATGATATAACGTTTCAAACTATTTGATTTTTTCTATTAATGTCATTTTAATATCAAATTCTTACAAAAAAGACAAAATACATAGCAGTCAGTCATATTGACGTGACAATGACATTCGGGATCAGTTCAGGATCTATATGATCCTGTTTCAAAGAGGGTGTTCGCGGGGGCGGGGACGAAGAAAATGGGTAGTACAAGATCATTTATCTCCGTTTAAAAAGAACGATTTAGGGTAGATGTGTGCCACTCGGAGTTAATCTTCTTGATAAAAAGAAAGCGGCTTAGAACTATGCAGTATGTGTAACTAGTAACCATAGTAATACATTCATGACATTAGTAAATGTTGCGCCTCAGCTGAAACTCACGGTACCTACGAGTTTAATACAATACTTACTTTCTGTATAGGTCGTTTACAAAAGAAACACAGGCGGTTTTTTGTTATGTAGTACGAAATGCAAGATCTAAAACAACAGAAATTACGTACAAAACATGTTCTTTTTACTGTGGTTGTAGTTTTGAAGACGAAAGTTTAAATTACGCCGAAGCAGTGTTATACCTGATCCATATCAACTGATTTATATTAGTCCAAGCAATATCCTGAATAAAATACTAAATTTCCGACCTCTGAGCGCTGCCGCTCGCTCCACCATATTGGTAAAATTGCGGCCGAAATCAGTTTTTTGACAATATCTTCTTTCCAGTACTTCCAATACAAGTAGTTATTATAAAAATTGTATTTTACAATTTTCCATACACAAAAGGATTCTTTCATTTTTTACCTAGGATGAACTGTCAAAAAGTTACGTTAAAAATAATTAACAAAAATAACAATTTGACATCAATTTAAATTACACAAAAAATATGCAATCTTATGTATTTAAAATTTAGTCTAATAGCTTTCACTACTTATAACAGTTTGCTTCGTCATGGCATCGAATTAAGTAATATTTCGATGATTTTTAAATAATTTTTGTCGACGATTTCCTACAAATTTTCATTTTTTCAACCCTCACTCTGACAATTCTATTTCATATTATGTATTACACAATTTGTACCGATGAGCGGTTTGCGAGTTAGCTGAAACTCACGTGAAATTCTTCTAATATTTTAAACATCTAAAAATCGGCTCATTTCTCAATTTTTCATCCATAATTTCGATACGGTTAAAAATAAATATTACGTATTTAAACGTGTGGAAGTGGTTGATGAAAAAATGAGATATTGGCCGATTTGCAGATGTTTAAAAAATAAGATGAATTCCATGTGAGTTTAAGTTGTTAGTAATTTGCGAACCGCTTATCGGTAAAAATCGTGTTATACATTATATAAAAGATCATTTCATACTGAATTCATACATTTAAATCCAAATATTATATATTTAAACATGTCAGAGTGGTGAAAGAATCCTTTTTTATAATAACTACTTTTTGTTTAGGCAATGCTGGAAAGGAAATATCAAAAAACTGATTTTGGCCACCACTTTCCTAATATGGCGGAGCGAGCGGCAGCACCCGACGATCCCAAATTTAGTATTTTATTCAGGATGTAGTACTGTACTAAACTGCCAATTTGTAAAACTCTTGAATTTTTTCCAGGCAAAACACTCTATTGCTGTGGCTAAATTTTCAATTCGTATGATATTTGTTTAATCCAAATTATTTTATTTTTTACCTCTCGTCTTTCTTTACCAAAGGTGTAAGAGCATCATACCACTAGCTCGTCTTTAAGCTGTTTACAGAGTACCATGGAAAATATAACATACGATTCATATATTGTTTGAGTTTGGCATATAAATAATAGTTATTTATGTTACTAATCGTAGGCCGAGTCATGTGTAATCACAAGAGTACTATGCTCTAGGAGTCTAGCTCAAATGTGATAGGTACACAAAAGTTTATCTTAAAATCAATAAAAAAATTAACTACTTCATAATTTTTGTAAATAAAAATGAGTTAGAAATGAGTTCATTACATCACGCATTTTTTCATTACACAACAAATGTGGCATCAAACTGTATTAACTAACTCAAATAACTGTCAATGAATTACGCCGAGTGCAGCACATACTGCCGACGCTTCTGATCGAAGCTTCGAGAGAGTAATCGTTTCTCGGTAGGTGATGACTAAAGCTCGGATTATATGCAAAATCCATATTTTTGCATATTTTACTTAATTCTTGCATTTTTTGCATATTTCATTGTGATGTGCACATTTTCTAAATTTTACGTTATTTTTATCAATTTCAAAAAATTCTCATCATATTTTTTGCATTTTTTCATATTTCAATGCGACGTGCATATTTTTAAAATTTTACGTTATTTTTATCAATTTCAATCAAATTCTCATACTTTTGAAGAACATTAAGGACACTGAACCAATGCTACGCCGCCAAAAATTAACCAAAAATTCATTCTGGGCTATAATTTCCTAAACCTAATACCTTACAGGGAAAGAAACGATCAGTCTACCTTTAAATATGTCTGCCGGTTATGTATAAATACATACTAAATGACAAAAGGCAATCATTTAAAATAGGTAACTTAGAAAAACATTTAATTATTAATGCAAATGAAAATGTATTCCTTATTTCGTAGCAATAGAGTGTAAGTTTCTGTAAATATTCATATTAAGCATGTATATATAATTGTATTTATAAGCAAAGAAATTTGTTAAAACAGTATTTTACATAATAATAATATTAATAATAATATAAATAATAATAATAATGATAAGAATAATAACATTATACTGTATTTAAACTATTCAATTATTACAACTAATGTACTATATTTTTTGCATTCTCGGACTGCATATTTTACTTATGCTGAACACCTAACTGCATATTTTGCAATAAAATCCTGCATATATATATATATATATATATATATATATATATATATATATATATATATATTTCACTAGCTGACTAACTGTTTGAACTCCGCTGCGCCGCCTTTATATAGCCGATATTTATTCTTCTCGAAAGCTCTCGAATATTCTACACGATAATGACAACGAACACAAAAGCCAAGCGTAAGAAATTGTGCTTATATTCACTTTTGTTTATACTCGCGCCAATCGCCTGAGGCGTATCACTAAAGCTCAGATTTATATGCAAGGAAAATAGGAAGAATATGCGCATATATATATATATATATATATATATATATATATATATATATATATATATATATATATATGCGCATATTCTTCCTATTTTCCTTGCATATAAATCTGAGCTTTAGTGATACGCCTCAGGCGATTGGCGCGAGTATAAACAAAAGTGAATATAAGCACAATTTCTTACGCTTGGCTTTTGTGTTCGTTGTCATTATCGTGTAGAATATTCGAGAGCTTTCGAGAAGAATAAATATCGGCTATATAAAGGCGGCGCAGCGGAGTTCAAACAGTTAGTCAGCTAGTGAAATCCAGCCAGTCGAAATAAATAATCAGTAATATCGTGTAAATAAATAGTGCGTAGAATCAATTGTTTAAATAAATAAATAAATAATCTTAGTGTTTGAGTATTTAATATTTTAGCCTTAAATTAGTGTTTATATTTGTTTAATCATAGTGATTTTTAATTTAGTTATAATTTTAAAATTTATTTACCGTTTAATAATATTTCTCTAATTCTTACACTTCACCCAAATAAACAAACGTTACATTTGGTGTCACGTTTAGGGTTATTAAACTGTGAAGTGTAAATAAAAGAATAAATAAAATGACAAGTAAACAATTTCAATTACGTGATTTAAAATTAAGTGAATTAAAAGTAAGTGATGTCAAGAGAGAATTGGAAGAACGGGATTTGGAAACAGCAGCAAAGAAGTCAGTGCTACAAGAAAGATTGTGGCAAGCATTAATCGATTCTGGTAAAAATAATGACGATATCCATAAACTTGCAGATGAAAATTATAAAATTCTGGAGCAAAAATTAGAACAATAATTGGAGGAAGTTCTTAAAAAGTAGAAGAAAATTCCGCAACACAAAAAGAAGAATGGAATATTTTAGAAGTTTAGAAGAAAAATTAATGGAAAGTTCTGCACAAGCAGTAGAAAATTCTAGAACATTATAACAAGAATTAGAGGAAAATTATGGAATTCTGGAGCACACAGAACAATAATTGGAAAAAACTGTAGAAGTTTAGAACAAAAATTAATGAGAAAACTAAAGAAGGCCTCAAGAATTTAAAAGATGAGATCGAAGAGTTACGAGAAAAAATCAATAAAATTACATCGTCGTCACTGTCGAATTCCGATGTAGTAAAGGCAGGTCTACTAGAATAGTGAAAGTAGTAAAATCTGATACTAGCACAACAATGCACATCAAAACACCGGATTTTGGTGGAGAATCTTCATGGCCAAACTATTTAAAACAATTTGAGGCGGCTGGAGAAGCCATTGACATATTACATACGCTGAAGGAAAAAGAACAAGAGGACTACGGCTAACTACTCAAGCGGTTCGATATGTGGTATGGCAATGCACATCTGAAGCAGGTATACCGTATACCAGGCGCAACTGAGGAACCATTATCAGATTTCAAAAGAAAGCCTTCAAGAATTTGAGTCGCCGTAGCTCGTTTGGTTCGTCTAGCATATTCTACAGCTCCTAACAGCGTTGGAGTGCCTATCCACTGAAGCATTCATCTACGGGGTTCGAGACTAAGCAAACATTGCGACTAGCTCGCCCAGAAACGTTAGTCGACGCACTCTCATATGCATTAGAGCATGAAGCTGTCAAACAAACTTTACGTAACCAATCGCGAGAGCGAAATATCGATGCTGAGAGAAATGAGAACATCAAAAATCTAGATAAGAGGGTGCAACGAATTGCAAGAGAAGTGTTTGCCGAAAAAAAAACTTCACTGTTGGAATTGCGATGAACTGGGTCATCCGCAAAAACTTTGCGAAAAACTACAAAAGAATACAGAAGCGAAAAAAAGAAGAAAAGCAGTCGGAAAATGGATTTATGCGAAGGAGTAATCTTCAACCCGTAATCTAGTAGCCCCACAATCCATCACTTATGTCGCATTCCTTCATCATCAAGCCAACAGCATCTACGTGGATGACATTATGAATGCTACTGCTAATGGTACTGGATACAGGTGCGACAAAGACCATAATAGGGCTCTTGCAAGAATTTTTATATAACTTCTGTGACGGATCGAGTAGCCCGCCACGTTACCGTCCCAACCAATGTATATTTTATTATTTTTTTATATTATACATCCAGTTGTTTTTTATGATCTTACATAATATACACGTCATTTTTACTCCCAATTTTATTCATCGTTTATATTCATTATATTACAATTACTATTATACGTTTATATATTTATACAATATATTCAAGAACATATACAAGTAACGAAGAATCTTTTCTATTAACACCGTTGCGAAGAAGGATAGCTACCCGTTACCTCGATTAGACGACACTGGACACTTTGGCTGGATCAAAGATTTTCTCTACTCTGGATCTAAAAATCAGATATTGGCAAGTAAATCTGAATCCAAAAGATAAGGAAAAGACAGCCTTCTCCATCGCTTCAGGATTGTGGCAATTTAACGTAATGCCATTTGGACTCTGCAATGCTCCTGCAACGTTTGAACGACTCATGGAAACAGTATTGGTTGGGCTGTCTTGGAAAATTTGTTTAGTTTACCTCGACGATATTATTGTAGTAGGAAAAACGTTCGACGACCACATGAAGAATTTGGAAGAGGTTTTCCAGAGATTAAAAAAAGCTAACCTGAAGCTCAGTCCAAAGAAATGTCACCTATTTCAAAGAGAAGTTTATTATGAGGGATAATTAAATAAAAAGCTTATCTGACCCGTCAAAAGTCACGAAGAAATTACTTTATTAAATTTGGACGTTTCGAAATCATCTGATTTCATCTTCAGCTTACATTATACAAATTCTTAATCATTGCATTGATTAATAATTTGTATAATGTAAGCTGAAGATAAAATCAGATGATTTCGAAACGTCCAAATTTAATAAAGTAATTTCTTCGTGACTTTTGACGGGTCAGATAAGCTTTTTATTTAATTATCCCTCAAAACTTGTTGTCAACGACCCTACATCACCCAATACAGAAGTTCAATATCTTAGGCATGTATTCTCTGAAAAGGGCATTGCAGTTGACCCGGAGAAAATAAGGGCCGTGAAAGACTCTAGAGACAAGCACGAACTTAAAGATTTTCCTCGTTTGTGTACTTACCACGGCATAAGAAGCTAAGGTAAAGCCACTCTTTGTATTTCGCGGTCATACACAGTATACTTAGTTCCACGCATTCTTGCTGTGGCGCTAATGCGGGTGTAATCTTATGCATGGTTTTTGATATACTTGTTTGATAAGTTGAACGTCGTTATTTAACTATGTTGTGGTTTAATTGCCTTAAATTTAAGGTAAGAACAAAGTAGAATACGCGTGTTTTATGTATATCATTATCAGAGTAACTCATTTAATAGAATTTTATTTAAATTTGTGTGACAGAGATCTCAACATACCTTAACTGAACTTGCAAAATGGTAAGCGTTAAAGCATTATCCACTTATAATTATATACATTGGCGGATTTCCTATTAGGCAAAGTAGGCTGAAGCAATTTCCAGAGAATAATTTTCAACAAAAAATAATCGTAATTGGATCAAATTGCAGCGAGTATATTCACAAATACGAAATGATGAATTTGTACAGGGTACCAAAAATGAAGAATTTAGTCATTTATGTTGCTTCAATTATATCCATTTATAGGATTTAAAGGTAACAAAGAAATGTTTGCTTAGAATAATGAGAATATGTTTCCTACAATGAAATTGACCATTCATACAAATTGATTATAATAATTGCTTTTGCATGTATTTATTCTAAATATAACAGAAATTTTTAATCACAATAAAGGAAATTTGATTGCTATAATAAATATTAGTAATTACACAAAAATTAATTGATTATAATCGTTCTTGGATTTAGGCAGAAAAGATTTAAAAAAACGTTTACTTCTTTCTTAACATTCTTTATTGTATTCATTTTGTTTCTTGTTCACAGTGTAAAAAAATGTTCTTTTACCGTGATCTTATACTATAATAGTTACTTTCCTTTTTTACGGTAAATTGCTGAAATTCATCTTATATAATATTATAATCACTACAGAAATGCTAAAAGTGTTACCAGATGAAGCCATAAAGGAGATACGACAAATATTGAACATCGTAATGAAGGAAGGAAAAGCACCAAAGGACTGGAAAACAGGAATAATTGTGCCACTATTTAAAAAAGGAGGCAGTAAAGAATGCAAGAACTACAGAGGCATCACTCTATTAAGTAATGTAGCAAAAATCTATGCAAGAATGATGGAAAAGAATAATAGAAGAATCTCTAGAAGAGTCCCTGTTTGGATTTTGACCAAATAGGGGAACTCAAGACGCAATCTTCATTATAAGACAACTCTCAGAAAAAGCAATCAAAGGAGGAAAGGAAATTGATAGAAGAAAAAAGAGAAGATATATGGACATTACTGCAAAACAGACGAATACCTACGTACCTAATAAAAGGAATAAAAAGCCTATAACATCGAGACAAAAAACTATGTGAGAACAAAACATGAAAAGTCAGACCTTTTCGAAACAAACACAGGGGTAAGACACGGGTGCATCCTGAGTCCGATATTGTTCTCTATAGTACTGGACGATGTGATCAAAGAACCAATAAAGCTTTTAACGTAGGAACATGGAAACTAAATAAAATTAAAATATCTGAACCCTGTTATGTAGATGACATGGCACTCCTAGCAAAAGATGAAAAGACCTTACAAGAAAACATAGAAATTCTGAATAAATATCTTAAAGAGAAGAACATGAAAATAAATATGGAGAAAACAAAAACAATGATCATACATAAAGAAGAAAAACAACATACAATTAAATTAGAAGCAGTAACCCTAGAACAAGTCAAAAAATTTAAATATCTAGGATCAATGATAGTTCAAAACGGAAAACTAGAGGAGGAAATCAAAGAGTGCATAACGAAAGGAGGAAGACTATTTAACAATATCAAGAACTCCTTCCTAAACAAAAAGGAAATCCCTAAGACAACAAAAATAGAAATTCACAAAATGTGGTGACTCCAATCGTCCTATACGGTGCCGAGACTTGGACAACGACAATAAATCAAAACAAAAGACTGCCACTCAGATGAGATTTCTACGAAAAATTGAAAATAAAACTTGACTGGACAAAATATAAAATGAAAAGTATAGAGAAACACTAAATATAAAACCGATAGAAGATAAAATAGAAGAAAGCCAACTACGATGGTTGGGACACATTAACAGATATGATGACAATAAACTAACAAAACAAATATATGAAGCAAGAACCGGAAAAAGAAGACCAAGAGAAAGACCTGGAAGAACTTGGTAAAACGAAAGTTAGGAAAGCACTAGAAAGAAGAGGAGAAAGATGAGAAAATATAACAAACAAAACGAAAGACCGGAACAAATGGAGAAACATATGGAGGAAAAGTGTAATCAACTCATCTCCAACCACACCCACACTCGAAAGGATAGGAGGGTATCCGGATTAAGTAAGTAATATTTTTATGGTGTAATATGAATCAATTTATTTTTGTTAAATAGTTTTACACAAATAAATTTTATTACATATTATATTTAGGTATTCATAGTTTCAGGAATATTACATAAATATGCTACCTCCTCCATGCTTTTCAAGCTTTCAGTACATGCACCGCCACAACGAGAAAGCGGATAACTAAGTGTATTTCGTCTGACCGTGTTTTATACATACGGAAGCATACGGAACTCTCGACGATGTACCTAGATTCTCCAACATAACTAAGCCACTGACAAGGCTTACGGAAGGAGGAAGAAGATATATCTGGGAAATTGACTGTAAAGTTACGTTTAAAGAACTGAAATACTCCTTGACAAGCGCACTTGACCTAAGTTATCCCTTACCCGAAGGACAGTTCACTAAATACCGATGCCAGCAACGTTGGAATTGGTGACGTTCTTTCCCAGAAAAAAGACGATATGAAAAGGTTATTGTTTACTTTATTAAGACCTTATCAAAACCGGAGAGGAATTACTGTGTCACCAGAAAAGAACTTTTAGCAGTCGTGAAATCCGTGGAACATTTCTACAAATATTTGTACGGAAGAAATTTTTTTAATAAAAACTGACCACGCTCTTTTAAAATGGCTGCTGAAATTCAAGAACCCTGAAGGTAAAATGGATTGAGAGGCTACAGGAGCACGATTTAAAAATCGAGCATAGGACAGGTAGAGTCCGTGCCAAACGTGAACGGCTGCTGCGCAGAAAGCAAAACTCTTTCTCTTTCTCTCTGTTCTATTGCCTGACCTTTCTCTAGCTGTCTATCTTCTTGACCTGCGCATTTCATAGTCCACGACATTTGGCACCGGCACCACCTCTACCAGCCATCGTAATGCCGACGCATTGTCCAGAAGGCCATGCCAATATGAATGCAAGCATTGTAGTCGACTGGAAGAGATGTGACATAACTTTTCCCTAAAGGGTTTTCTGAGGCACGATACTCCACCAGGTTGTTCGGTTGGGAAGAATGAATTTTTGAAATAGAATTTAATAAACTGTAAGTTAAAACGCGACGAAGGCACGATAAAAAGGTAAATTGTTAAATTGTACAACAATGCAAAATAGAACTAGCAGAAACTAAGTTGTAAGAAAGTATAAAGCAATTAAATACACTGATTGCTGAACCCTATACACATAACTCAGTTTCGGACGCTGCATAATTACACCTACGACAATACGAAGTGGGCTACATGCCAGTTGTTACGCGCGTCTGTGCTGAATTACACGTCACGGCAAAAAGGATATTAATGCAACCAAATAAAATTATCGAAAATATATGCTAACAAACATAAAATACTTGCCAGTAACAATGTAATTAAGCTCTAAAATGTAATACAAATAATATAAAAAAGTCTGGCGCTACAATTGACGCTAAACTAACTACAATAATTTCAAAATTACATAACGCAATAAAGCATACTATAATTCACAACAATGATGCGTTAAATAAAGTCTTATAGTGACCGCAGTCCTCTAGGCAACAAAGGACACAAACTGAAGAACGATATTAAAAAAGGGTAAAATACTTATCTCAGTGGGGTGTGCAGGGCGGAAAATAACTAAGTAGTGAGGCGATGTCGGCGGATAGAACTCCAGCTGGCAGATATGCCAACAATAAAGATGTGACGATAGAGTGGCCAAATCCTCCCACGAAGATATTGACGAAAATATAGTGCTCGTGAACTCACATAAACACCACCGAAAAACATCCAATACTGGACAGTCGAAGAAGGCACCTCGATGTTGTCAAAATTCGCAACAATAGCGAAATTAAAATTATTCATTCAAAACGAAAACTATCGAGGACTCTACTTTTACATTGACACAAAACTGTGATGAAATCTACCTCAACATACATGCACCACGCGTTACGTGAGAAACTTGTGTCCCCGAGATCTAAACTTTTTTCCGGACTTAAAATGGCCAAACCACAGAGCATGCTTCACTAACAAAACAAACAATATAAAGAAGAGGTAATAACACGAAGAAGAAATACGTTAAAAAACAAACCCGCGTCTCTGACTAACGAGACAACTAAACTTATCAAATAACGTAAACACAACCTCATTCACTAAATAGAATATAAATATAGCGAAAATAATCAATATCAAACAGAGAAGTGAGACCAGGCGAGAGGATTTATTGGACGAAACAATAGCTAAAAAGGCATAACAATTGGAACATACAAAAATAAAGGATTGACAATAATGTTTCGACGAGGAAATTCTAGATTAAGATAATACAAGTTGCGTATAAGATAGCAATAAGAATCTAGAGCAAAAATGTTATGAAATGAATTTTGAACCGTTACAGAGAAACATTTCCCGTCACCAGGACAACAGCACCGCACTTACAGAGTGTAAAATCGTACTATGCGCAATGGGACTCCATGGTGATTGAAGATGCCCTGTTGCAGATTGTGGTCGAAAATGAATATGGAACTAACAAGAGAACTCAATTGGTTAGTCCTAAGAGTAGAGTACCAGACGTGTTGAAAGAGATATATGACGGATCTGGTGGAGGCCATTTTGGAATCAACGAAACTTTAAAGTTGCGCCAATGGTTTTACTGCGTTAACTGCAAGGAAGGTGTTAAAGACTGATACAAGAAATGTGTAGTTTGCACTGGAAGCCCGCTTAGACGACAAAGAGGTCAAATGCGTGAATAAATCGTTGGCAGTCCATTATAGTTGTGATTGACGTGGCTGGGCCATTTCCAGAAAGTAAATACATCGTGGTTGTCATGGACTATTTCACCAAGTGGGTTGCAGCCCATCTATTACACAATCAGGAAGCCACTACGGTTGCTGAAACCTTAGTCAAAGAATGTATATGCCGATTTGGGGTTCCACGTGACCTTCACTCCGATCAGGGTAGAAATTTGAAGTCCGACGATTTCCAAAATATCTGCAAGCTATTATGAATTAATAAAACTAGAACAACTGCATTGCATCAGCAGCCCGATGGCATAGTTGAATAAATGAAACAGAGAGATTAACCGATATTTGTCGAAAGTAGTCTCCAACCACCAAAAAGACTGGGACTGACATCTTTATCTGTTCCTGATGGTCTATCGTTCATCCGTGCATGACACAATAGAGCAAACTCCTGCGAACACCTTCTTCGGGCGTGAGTTGGATGGAGTCCGTGCAAACATTCAAGCTGCCAGTGGATAAATGAAGGACCAGTATGACATCAAGGCTGAAAAAGGTGTATACCAACCTGATGACTTAGTATGGCTTTATAATCCACAAATGCTCACGATTTATCGCGGAAGTTACAAAGAAATTGGAAAGGTCCCTATAAGATAGTTAAGAGGATAAACGACGTGATATACAGAATTAGAAAAACACCAACCGGGAAGCCGATAATAAATCGGCTAGGCCCTTTCGCCAGTGACAAACATGAAGCCCATAATAGAGCAACGGTTCTTAGCTCAGGTATCGACTTTTGAAAAATATTCCTCTGGTCTCGGGTCATAAGGAGCGGTATGGCTGACGAAAGAAGTACAACGAGATCCGTTCACCGTGTCTTCAGATTATTCTACTTAGTATCAGAAGACTGATAGGTGTCTCGCGGCATAGCTTCAGTCTTTAAGACGAAATTTGGACGACTTCAAGAACTGGCCAACCAACGTCCATCTGTGTTACAACTGAGCATAGCAATGCAAAACATCAGCGGTTCATTAAGTACATGGTTACAAACCCACGCTCGTGTAAGAAGCCGTCATATAACAGTCTATGGAACTCACTGTATGAATTAAAGGATCATTTGCTAGAAGATGACAGATTAAACCCAACAGTACCAAAGTTAGACTGTGGACTGGATGGTTTGGATTGGAGGATTGTT
This sequence comes from Harpalus rubripes, assembly GCA_963082715.1. Lineage (NCBI taxonomy): Eukaryota > Metazoa > Arthropoda > Insecta > Coleoptera > Carabidae > Harpalus > Harpalus rubripes. The sequence continues at coordinate 38,121,209 of OY720450.1, forward strand.
AGGGATATGTTACAAATCCTCTTCCGCTTTACCAGTGTTAAAATTCTGGTCTGCAGCTTTAACCCCCCCCCCCCCCCCCCGGACAGCAAGGATAACTCAAACGGACCATCGACTGTTACTTCTTCAAGTCTTCTAAATGTACCAAGGGTGATAATGCAGAGATTTCGTCATCACGAACTGTTCCGGGACGAACAGTCTTAAGGAAGAGACAGAGTAGCTCTCTGAACAAAGCTTCGAGAGCGTACTCGTTTGTCGCTTGGCTGATCCTTCTCTGCTCGTTGTCGTTATTATGTAGAATATTCGAGAGCTTTCGAGAATAATAAATATCGGTTATATAAAGGCGACAGTTAGTCAGCTAGTGAAGTGAAATAGTGCATTGAGTCAATTGTTTAAATAAATAAAAAATCTTAGTGTTTGAGTATTTATTAGTAGTTTAGGTATTAAATTAATGTTTTCATTTGTTTAATCATAGTGGTCGTTAATTTTGTTATAATTTTAATATTTATTTATCGTTTAATAAACATTTATTTTAATTAATAATATTATCTTTCATTTTTACACTTCACCCAAACAAATAAACGTCACATTATTAAATCCAAGCAATCATAGATAATAGTTTCTTCTAATTAGGTATCTATTTTATTTTGCCTCTCCCTCGCGAATGAAACGCATGTAACAATAATTTTGGACTTAGATACAGTTTTTAATTCTGAACCTTTTTTATTTGCAATTTCGTTCTAAAATTAATAGGGCAGAAATTACAGACATATAGAAATTTTACTACTGCATTTACTGTGGTTCATAAAAAATAGACACCCGGTATGTATTCAGTAATAAAACTTAAAATATATAGAACTTAGCAATATTGTACTTACAAGCACGAATTATGTCCACAAGGATCAAACTTTACATCGAACGGTGCAGAGTAACAAATTGTACACAACTCATCCTCTGGTATAACCATCGCTGTTGATAATTTCGGTGAGAAGACCTCCAGCATCTTCAACATATTTCTAGCTTCTTGTAACTCTTTTTCTAGCATGACCTCGTGTTCATAATCATGTAACGACACTACCACGTTGTTCCTAGTGTCTGGTGAACCTATCAGGTTAGTGAGGTTCTCGAAGTCGTAGCTCGGATCAGTAAGCACCATCCGACAGAAGAGGGGGATTGTAATATCTTCTTCGGTGTAGCGGGCGACCTCGTGGTGGAGAATGCCAACCAGAATGCCGATACACGCGGACTCAATAGGGAAGTACTCAACGTTTTCAAGGACAGCTATACGAGAGTTCATAACTGTACGGAAGCAGCCTTGTTTGCTGGAGATCCTGTGGATGATGAGAAGAACAATCTAAAAAATTAAAACACATTAAAAATGTAATTTCTAAAAAAAATTAATTATACTTCATTTATTTTAAAAATGCAGCGTAGAGTAGAATAGGTACAACATTCTTGATTTGCAATTGGAGCAAACGCAAGACAGTTATAAACTGCACCAACATTATGTAAGTATTGCAACTGCATATGTATAATGAATTAGGCTAGGTATATTTAATGTAACTAAAATAAATAACTTTATTTCATACTGTGCCTCATTTCCATTGTTTACAGGAGTGATTTCAGTCCGGTAAATGGTTTTACAATACTAATATTATTTACGGTACTGTATTGTTACTAAGCAACCTACTTCTTATTAAACTGTCAAACACATATCTTATGATGAAATACAAAATGAAATAGAATATTTTATTTGCAATAACATTCATTTCCAATTAAAATAAATATGAGAATTATCTACATTTTGTTCATCAGGAGCATAGACCCACGGGCCACGGAGTATTTTAACCATTAGGAAGAACTAACTAATTTTCATCGACTAGAAAATTATAAAAATTCTATAAAGAGAAAAACTGCAACAACTCACTAGATCTCAAATAAATATACGAGTATGCCAAAATTACATCTTCTGTTATGATTGAAAATTATTTTCTTTTCCCCATACCACAAAAAGCCAATATTTGTTCCTATATCTTTCAGCAGATTTTTTCAGGTTCAATTTTCGGTTTTTTCCCCAAGATTTTAATAGGATTTGATCGGAACTATCGTTTTTCATACTCAATTTTGAAAAATATTAGAAATGTCAAAAGACCAAGCAACGTGATTTTTTTAAAAACGAAAGAAGGAGGAATTATTGTAAAGTTTCGTCCAAAAATTCGACACAGGTATGAAAAAAAAATATTGTACGTCATACGTCCGTTAAATGATTTTCACGGTACTCATTCCGAACATCTTATTCGTACCGTAAAAAGTCATTTACCGGATTTATAACATAAATTACTATTAATATCAATTATAAATAACTAATATCGTAATGTAAAAAGTTAATATAAACATAAAGACACAAAATCTGAGAACTGTTAAAAATATTTTATTATTTATGCAGTTTCGAATGTCGAATGTTGGATTGCGGGGCCCCATGTTTAGAATCATACCACTATACTTGTGGCAAGGTTACAAATGAGGAGAAAAAAGCATTACTTGCTATACCAACCCTAAAGTGGACATGTAACTCCTGTAAGAATTGTGAAATAGTTGGATCACCTAACAAACTTTCTACCACTGCTGCTCAACCAACATTGTCAGATATAATGAATTATTTGACCGACTTAAGGAAATCCGTCGACTACGTTTATAATAAACTTGATGATCAAGAACTTAAATTAAAACTAATAAATGAAAAATTAACCGTAGTTGATAAACTAGAAGCAGAGTGTGGCGTATTAAGAGCTACAGTTGCAGAATTAGAGCAAAGATCACGTTTAAATAACTTAGAAATTGTTGGCGTTCCCGAAAAGCAAAATGAAAACTTAATTAATGTTGTTAGTGATCTGGGAAATTTAGTCAGTTGCCCTATTACTGAAAATGACATTGATGCTGTCCACCGTGTTGCTCCATTTCATCATAATAGCAACAAACCTAAGAGCATTATTGTGCAATTCACGTCCGGATTAAAGAGAGATAAATATATTGCCAGTGCGCGGTTGAATAAAAATATTAACACAAGTCAGTTAAACTTTTCTGAAAATAACAAAATATTTGTCAATGATCACCTAACTCCAGAAAAAAAACTTCTCCTAAAAAATGTCAAAGCGAAATCTTACGAAAAAAAGTATAAATTTGTATGGGTAAAATCCTTTAAAATATTCGTGCGCAAAACAGAATCATCGCCAATAATAATCATTAATTCAGAAAAAGATCTCGTTAAAATAGTGTAACTTAAATTTCTTACTTAATACCGAAACTCAAGTGCTAAATTAACAATGGAGCTAAACATTTATTACCAGAATATTAGAGGAATGAAAACATAATTAATTGATATTTATAATGAAATTTCGAGCAACAATTATGATATAATTCTACTAACTGAATCGTGGTTAAATAATACAGTACTTAATAGTGAATTCTGTGACTCCGACAAATATTTAATATATAGACGTGATCGAGTTGACCCCAATAAAACTCAAGGTGGTGGTGTACTCATATTAGTGTCTAAAAAATTTAAATCAAAATTTGAAGTGACCTTCAGTTCAACTGCGGAGGATATTTGGGTTACAATCCATCTCTCAAATACCAAACTTTATGTGTGCTGTGTTTGTATCGCGCCCTCTTCTGCTCCAGATATCTACTCAGATCATCTAAACAAACTTTGTGAAATAACTTCAAAATATCCCAACAATAACTTCTTAATAGCAGGCGACTACAATCTACCCCACATAGACTGGACCCCTAAACACAATTACTTGGAACCATTTAACACTATAAGAAACGACACATATTTTGAATTTATGAATACCATTAATCTATGTAATTTGTTTCAGGTTAATGGTATCAAAAATAATAATAACAAAATTTTAGATTTAGTATTATGTTCCAAAGTTTGTAATGTTAAGTTGAGCCTTTCGCCCATAAGTACAGTAGACAAATATCATCCACCACTTGAAATTACGTATGAATTACAAAATTATAAACCACTTTCTTGTGATAACATTATCAAATATAATTTTTATGATTGTAATTATGAGGATCTAATTTATAAATTATCAAATATTAAATGGAATGAGAAACTTAATGATTCTGATATAAATGTAAATATAGAAACTTTTTACAGTATTTTGTACACTTTAATGAACGAATTTGTTCCAGTAAAAATAATAAATAAAAGTAGTCACCCGAGATGGTTTACTAGATCATTGATTAAGTTAATCAAAGAGAAACATAAACATCATCGTAAATGGAAAACTTACGGAAATCTTTCGGACTACTCTACGTTTTCTAAATTACGATATGATATAAAAAGTAAAATGAAAGACGATTTCAAAATGTATACATACACAATTGAAAAAAATATTAAAAAAGATCCCAAAACATTTTGGAGTTACGCAAAGACTCTGAAAAAAAATGCAGGAATACCCAATATGGTTTATTACAATGAGCACGAAGCTAAAAATGGTACTGAAATATGTAACCTTTTTGCAAAATTTTTTGAATCAGTTTTTATTGAAAATAAAAACACTATAACAAATAATGAGAATTACAATCCAACTCACATAAACTTAAGTAATGTAAATTTAAATTATAATGATATTTTTGAGTATTTGCAAAAAATTAATGTAAATAAGGGTTGTGGACCAGATCGAATACCTGCTAAATTTATAAGAACATGCTCGGTTTACCTAACTGAACCTTTATATATTTTATTTAATCAGTCTCTAAGAACAGCTACCTTTCCAGATAAATGGAAACTATCATTCATTACGCCTATTCACAAATCAGGAGATATTAATAATGTTACTAACTACAGACCCATCTCAATATTATCAACGTTTGGAAAAATTTTCGAGGCCTTGGTAACTAACACTCAGAATATCTTTAGATAGTGTAATAATTGAAGAGCAACATGGTTTCTGCTCGGGAAAATCTGTCAGTTCTAATCTAATTCCATTCACAGAATTTCTTAGCTCACATATGGACAAAAAATTGCAAATTGATGTAATATATACGGACTTCAGTAAGGCCTTTGATCGGGTCCACCATCCCACGCTAATTCATAAGCTTCAGTTATTGGGTATCCATGGTTCATTATTAAGATGGATTCAGTCTTACATATCTAACAGAACTCAGTTAGTATCCTGCAACGGATTTAAATCACGCTTAATATACGTAACATCTGGTGTTCCTCAAGGGTCACACCTTGGACCATTGTTATTTAACCTGTTCATTAACGACATCAAATCATGTTTTAAGAATTCTTTTATTTTATTATACGCCGACGACCTAAAATTTTATAACATTATTAGATCAGAATCTGATTCCTTGAAGTTGCAAAATGATTTAAACGAGTTACAAACATATTGTACTAATAACTACCTATCTCTTAATGTTTCAAAATGTCATGTAGCAAACTTTACAAGAAAAGCAGAATCATTTAATTTCCCATATAATATTTAGAGAACAAAGATGTTACCAAAGATTTAGGTATTACATATGATGGTAAATTGAATTTTAATCCTCACACTGAAACGATAGTAAAACAATCATTCAAGTCGTTAGGATTTATATTACGAAGCTGCAAACACTTTAGTGATTCAACAACCTTAATATATTTATTTAATTCACTAGTTCGTTCCAAATTGGAATATATCTCCACTATTTGGAATCCAAAGTATACTAAAAATATAAAATTAATTGAAAGCGTACAAAAAAATATGTATATATTTTAAGTAAAAAATTTAATGTAGATCATTCGAATTATTTAATGAGACTGAAATATTTCAATATGATTTCCTTAGAAAATAGAAGAACACTCAATGACATGCTTACTCTGCTTAAAATATTTAATAATCAGTTGTTTTCGATTAGTATCATTCCTTATTTCAACATTTACACTTCAAACAAAAACACACGATCAGATCATTTATTTTAGATACCATTTTGCAATACTAATAACCATATTAACTCTCCAGTAAATAGAATAATGAATACATACAACCGCAGATTTTGTGACCTTGATATATTTCACCTCTCATTAAATCAATTTAAATGTGCTGTTATAAATGTATTAGAATAAGTAGTAGGTATAAACTTATCTTCTTCATCTTATACTTTGTTTATTATAAATGCATGCAATTAAGCTGTGTGAACCTATTATTGGTATTTTTGTACTGTTGGTTTACCTTATATATAAATAAATAAATAAATAAATAAATAAATAAATAAATAAATAAATAAAAATATTCATAAAAACGTTTTTTGGCTAGTGGTTGTCATAATATTAGAAGAAATTTACATATTTTAAGTAATATATATACATATATATATATATATATATATATATATATATATATATATATATATATATATATATATATATATATATATTTCTTTTATTTTCTTGTGGGGAAGATAATTTTATTCTGGATCCAACAAATAAAACTTTTAATACCCTTACGTTAGAATAAACCTATTGAGAAAAATGTATAATAAACTATTAAACAACTCTCAAAATTGAATCGACTTATCCCATGATTATTAAAATTACTCGTATATAATTATTGTTTGAGTTTTTTCTTATGAAGTGACAATATTTTTGTAAACATTTATTCTATTGTGGAGCGCAAGGAGATAGAGCACAGGTCGTGGCCACGAACTCCCGACTCCAGCAGTTAGATTCCCATTCCCACTTGAAGCAGCGGGTGCTCAACGAATCAGCCAATGGCACACGTCTTCCCTACCACGCCGCCTTGCTCAGACAAAGCATAAAAGGGAGGGTAGCGATACCCAGCAACCCCTCTAGTTGAAAAGTCAAAGTTTTCATTCACTCTACTGAAATTGTCAGTTTACCCCTCCGTTCACTCTAACCGAGATGTCAGAACTCGACACCCTTCGTCGTTCAAGACGAAGATTCGCATGTATATGCTTACAAAGAACAACTTCGAACACCTGGAAGATTCATACGAAGCCAATGTTGGATAAACATTTAGCAGTTCATTCATCAGAATTGAAACAGGTAAAAGATTGCACTACATCTCAAGAACTTCAGCAGAAATTGAAAACAATCTACTAATGTAAGAACGCATCTACACATTCGGAGCAAATGTGTAGTCGGTTCACTCGTCATACGCCTCGATCGTCGCCTTACCGCTCGTAGCGCTCACTCCGGGAGCGGTTTTTGGGAACGAGTTAAAGGCTTGTAGCGTTGAAGTGCCGATGACGGGAACTCAGTCTTTAAACCCGGCGAGTGTGAAACGGTCATTCGCGCTGTGGGGATTACGTGTGCATGCCACTCGCAAATGTCGGCGAGTGCTAAAACAATTAGTGCTTCAGAGTATGTAAGAGAGTGATGAAAGATATGGGAGTATAAATCAATGACTCTCCTTTATCGATTTGCTTTTGTATGTAGCCTTCCGTCGAATTATGAGAATTATCGGATCGCGATCGAGTTTTGTACACCCAGAGATTTTGCACATAAAAATAACAGAGTGCCACAAGATACGCTAACCGAAAGAACACAGTACAAAACGCGATGTTCGGTGATAAATCGAATAAATAAAGTAACGATAATAAATAGAAGCAGGGAAACGTGAAACACGAAAAAGAATCGCAATTAATGTGTTTAGGTGATGTTAAAGGCGAAAATTTGTCTTCGCCCTGCATTTTTTTATGCAAACAAGCCGTTTAAGCGTTTGGGTCATATGTTTCTGGGACCATAACCTACCGATTTAGAGGTGTAGTCACAATGAAAAGCCATGCAGGAACTATATAGGGTGTTAAAAAAGAGTAAAATTTTTAAGGGACCAAAATGAGAGAGAAAAACTTTAATCAACATTTGTTGGGTATGCCAATCTGCTTTGTGTTCACATTTCGCTAATGATGATGACATATTTGTACCATGCGGGCGTTTACCAGGCGTCACCTCACGGGAACTCATTTCTGGCGTGAAGAGTGCACCACGAGGGTTAATTTAGTGCCATTTAAAATTCAAAATATTTGGCGTCGGTCGAGATCAAACCCGGTTCACTAGATTCGCGACCAGACGGTAGAGTTGCAAATCCTCTTCAAAAACATAACTTCCAAAACCCAAATAGGATGTTCGTGACGCAACAAGTGGACATCCACCAAAACTCACAACACTGAACAGTTAATAGGCACTCCCGTGTCACAAATCCGCAACAACAGCGCAACCAACACTGGTCAAAATAACAACGGGAACTCATGTCAAAACTAAATTACGCCAACAACCGACTACTCGCCGATACACTAATTACTTCCCCGTAACACGGCTTGCACAAGAATCCTTTGGGCTTGGAAACTTTTTCGGCGATCCTCAAGTTTCGCCGGAAGAAGAGGACGCTTCATTATTCGTAAACAAAGATATACAAAGAAGAAACAAATATTCAAGTGAACCGCTCACAACATAATATTAACAATAACAAAATAAAACCCAACGCGAATCACACGTAACGAAAATTATCACACAAAGACTATAATAAAACCACTCAGGAAAATTATAATTCTATGTGGCTTTTATAAATAAAAGATTATTGAATTGAATAGTAAGAAGTCGGGACAAAAACATGGTGGTCTGGTAAGAATAAGAATTGCGACCGTAATATAATATTACCAATGGCTCTAGTATACCAGGTTCCTAAATGTTCATTTGGGTCGCGATACCATTATAATCAATTAATTTTAATTAAATTTTGAAATTTTGTTCAATCTTGTGCCCGACGAAAATAGACCAATACAAACGGACCCCTTTAATCCGAACTAATAATTGCACAGGTTGATCCGGATTATCGAAATGTCGGATTATCGAACCAATTACAGAAAATATCAATTTTCTTAATACTCTAAGAATTTCCACGCTCTCACAATAAAAAATGCTTTATTTTCAAATATAAAATTAAAAAACAACTGTACTTACTACATATGAATAACAATATAAAGTACATATAGGCATATTACATAAATCTATATTAAAGTCAAGAGTAAAGCTAACATACTGTGAAAAATTCGGTGATTTTGCTCTGTTTAATGTTCGCTTCTTCTGCCTTTTTGGCTCGTTTTTTCATTTCCGATAGAATTAGAATGTGGTGTTCCGATTCATCATTTTCTTCGGTCCACTTAACACGTTTCAAAACTTCTGACTGCCTCTTTGTGCTTTTGCATGTCCTGGAATCACTTCTATTTCTTCGTCGGAGCTTGATTCATTCTGAATATGTTCCAAAATATACATATCATTTGTGGATTCCCATGATTCTTCATGTCAGATAGTCCATTCAAGAGCTTCTTGTCATATGACATCTTCAGAAATTTGGTTTATTAGCGCACTAACCTCGGTTCTTTCTATACCCTCCAACGCCATTCTGTCCCTCCACTGTAATAGTGGAAGATTATCGTCTTCAGTCCAACCATCATCAAGAAGTGGTGTAAGAAGTTTAGTCCAGGACTTTTGGATAAGTTCCGGTCTCACATCTTTCCATCCTCTTGATAATCCAATAACAGCATTTTTCAAATTAACTTTCTTCAGTTCTGCAGAAATATCTGCACCTTCGGAAGCAACAATTCTTTTAAAAGCCTCTTGCGGTAATTTAAATTGATCGCTTGATAATTTGTTTATCTTCAGAACATAAGTCTTCAGGGTGTCCTGTGGCATTGTCTCAAATCAAAAGTGCCTTGGCTTCTAAATTCAGCTTTTTTCGCATTGCTGGAACAAAATCTATGTAAAACCAGTCCTTGAAAATTTCTCTGGTAACCCAGGCTCTTTTCTGTCCTTGGTACCTCACCGGTTCATTTCCAAAAGCTCGTGGCTTTTGAGATTTGCCCACTACAAACAATCTCATTTTATGTGTGCCGGGGGTATTACAGCAGGGCATAAATGCAACTCGTTCCTTTCTCATTTATATACCTTGAGCTGATGTTTCAGCTTGGTGAGCAAGTGTTTTTTGAGGAAGTAATTTCCAGAAAAGTCCGCTTTCGTCGGCATCGTAAATTTGATCTGGACACAACTGCATTTCTGCTATTTTATTTCGAAACACGTTTTTAAATGGCTCAACAGCAACCTCATCATTAGATAATTTTTCTCCTGTAATTGATAGTTGTCAAATTCCGTTACTGTTTTTGAACTTAGCCATCTGGAGCTAGCTTTGAAATTGTCATCGTTGTGAGTCTGACCATAAAAGAATAGTGCTTTTTCATACGAAATTTCTCCCGATATGGGCACACCTAAAATAATTCAATTTTGTGTTAAAAAAATCATATATATGTATATAGTTAATCATATTTTTACCTCTAGATCTTTGCTGTAAAAACCAGGTATAAATCGATTTATCAACTTCGGCATATGCACTTATTTTCAATGTTTTTTGTTTATTGACCAAAGAAATGGCTGTGGTGCCATAAGATAGAATACTCGTCTTGTTTTTTTTTTACTACTACTTCTAATCTAATGAACTTCACAGATACAGCACTTAATTCGCTACGTAATAACATTCAGGTAGACGTTATTTATACTGACTTTGCGAAAGCCTTTGACAAAGTCGACCACTCTATATTACTAAGTAGGCTCCATCTTGATTTTGGATTCTCTGATGACTTGCTACAATTCATGTCATCATATCTGAGCAATCGCGAACTTTGTGTTCGTGTTGATGGTATTACTTCTAAATGTTATTACGCAACCTCTGGTGTTCCGCAAGGGTCTAATTTAGGGCCATTACTATTTCTTCTCTTCATCAATGGCATCACTAATATTATTCAACATTGCAACGTTCTTTTATATGCACATGACTTGAAACTTTTTAGAATTGTTAACAATGCTAATGATTGTGCTTTATTACAAACTGACATAAATGATGTTCTTGATTGGTCTTTAGACTCTAAGCTTCTATTTAATTTTAGTAAATGTAAAATTATGACCTACTATACCGTTTAACTATCAAATGAATAACACAATTTTGGAGCGAGTAACTTTATTCAAAGATTTAGGAATTCTGTTCGATCCTAAACTTAGCTTTATTCCCCATTTTAATGATATTCGAAAAGCTTCTTACAGAAATCTTGACTTCATAATTCGTAATACACAATCGTTTTATAATTTACAGACCCTCAAATCTTTGTATTATTCATTTGTGCGTAGTATACTGGAATATGGATTACAAATTTGGAATCCTGTATATATCAAACATGTACAAGCTCTGGAGAGTATACAGAAAAAAATTATAAGGTATTCTTGTGCTAAATTCCACCATCGTCGCATTGATACGATCTGTAATTACTCCAAATGTCTAATTGAGTTCAATGTTATTTCTTTGGACTGCCGTAGAAAAATCCAATCATGTTTATATCTCTATAAACTTGTAAATAATCTGATTGATGATGCTCATTCGCTAGCTTGCCTAAATTATGGGGTACCTCGCTTAGGCTCTCGGCGTAAATTAACCTTCATATACAGCACCCCTAGAGCAAACTATGAACTTCGATCTCCAATTAGACAGTTGTGTGCTACATTCAACACTGTGTCCATATACATTAACAATATTGATATTTTCTATGATACTCAGACCAAATTTGGAAAACAACTTATGAACTATTTCTTGCCTGATCTTTAGCAATTAAATTGAGTTATTTCTATTTCTAATATTGTCACTTCATAATTTCATACTTTTCTTGTAACTACACTGTATTTATCCTTGTTTTTGTAAATAATCCTCTGTAATTGGGAACATCTGTTCCTGTTGAGTGATTACTAATAAATAAATATATATATATATATATATATATATATATATATATATATATATATATATCGCAAGTCGTTGATTTTCCCACATTGTATTTTTTCAATAAACTTAATAATCTCGATCTTTTCTTTAATCCTTTAAATTGCAGTGCTAACTTAACTCAGTAACAGACAAAGGTCTAATGGTAGTTCTCAGAGATTATGAAATCAAGGGATTCCTTCATTTAGGTAGCAGAATAAGAGAATATGAAATCAAGAGATCCCTCATTTAGGTAGCAGAATAAGAGAATATGAAATAAAGGGATTCCCTAATTTATGTAGCAGAATACATGAATCTACGGGATTGCCTCATATAGGTAACAGAGAATATCAAACCCCATTTAGATAGCAGGAATCACTTTGGTGTTCGGATTAACGAGGCGTTGTTATGGCTCCGAGTTGTCGCTGTTCGGATTACTGGAGGTTCGGATTAGAGCATGCTCAGGTTAAAGAGGTCATACTGTATTAAACTGACAATAATATATTTACCGTTTATTTCCGAGATATTCACACAGGATCATAGCTAGGGAAGGGCATAGACGGGCAATGTCCTAAGGCCCTGCCTTAAAACGGCAATTCTCAAACTTAAGAATGGCTATCATATCCAAAGTTAATGAAAAGAAAAAATGTAACGCGTTTTTTTGACAACGATGATTTAAATGTCATAAGAACACAGAAATTTCTTTAAATTTACTTGACAATCAAATTTTAAGTGAAGATTAAATTTCTTTATAAAACCAGCCTTTAAATATTTAATAATGTGTAATATAACCGAGAGGGAAAAACAGAGAATATCGACATCAATGAAGTCCTTGTCCGTATGTTAGATCCTGGAAGTAAGTTATTTATATTCATTTTTGTATTTTTAAACATTATGTCATGTACATACATATTTTTATTACTGTACTAATACATTGTTATTTAAAAAGGGTTTCGAGTTTCTCTTAATATTATCTCTTTCCCATATTTTGTTAGTTAAAACACAGGTAGTGGCAGCATATCCAAAGATTTAAGATAGTAGGTACGAATTTCTATTAATTTAAATTAATTTTGTTTGTTTAATTAAATAAATAAATATATCATCACGGCATATTACCCATTGCTGGGTGTGCCAATCTGCTTCAATTAAATAACAATAAATACCGTATTGTTACATATACAGGCTGTTATGTAAGTAATGTGCCATTCGTTATCACTATCATACATGGTTGCAGTGTATCATAATATGCAATAATTTCTTTTGTAATGTGCTTGTTGCAGCTGCAAAAGCACTTCAAGATGGACCAATAACAATTATTTATTTGGATAAAGAATTATTTAAAAATCACAGTAGTTTAAGTGAAAACAACAACACTTGAAACTTTTGAAGGATTGAAATCAGATGCGGAAATTTGGAGATTGTTTTAGCGCACTTTTCTATAAACCAAATGCAAGTAGATGTATTCTTGACTAGTGAAAGTAACAGGTATTTTTAAATATCTAAGTACTACGCCACTTATTGCAAAATTAACGTCATTTATGACAAATATTATTTTTTGGTGCAACTTGATTTTTAGATTTTAATTTACTAAGAAGCTGGTTCGTAATTGGTCGACTTTACAGTCCACAACTTTTACAACTTGACATATTGTGTGGAATTTTAGTTCTCATCATACCTTGAACTATGGCACACAAAACAGTAATGGGTAATTTTTTTGTTTAAATATGAGCAAATTATCGTTTTTTCATTAAGAAACCAATTAAAACTTATTGTTGACATGTCAATGTAGTATGATTGTTAAAAATGTACGCGAAAAGTATTTATCTTCTAATATGGGAAATTTATTATTGTTGCGCACAAAACTGGGCTTTCTGGACAAAATACTTAAGTATTCCTCAAGACGAGAAACATAATTTTGCAGTTTAAAAATACCGAAAATATTAAAACAAACGTTAAAACTTGACTTGATTTTTACAGAAGATCGTCTAGTTTCTATCCCAGATTTGCCTGTAAAAGGGGCAAATGTGATTGGTAGACCGATCTTTAAAGACACTTGCTTGAGAAAAACTGAGATATGGGTTCTACAAGGTAAAATGAATGATCATAAAACCATCCAAATTGATATTTTTTTCATCTAGGCGATGGAAAAGTCTCTTCACACACAAAAACAAAACTATTTTTTAATGCAAAACAACCTAAAGACTGAGTCCCGGGACTAAAGATCACGACAATTGCTTTCATGACAACAAAAATTCTGTTTTAATTATTTTCCGCATTAGAGCGAGAATTGGCTATTTCCTGCCCCGCACTCATTTTGAGATTAAGATCAGTTATTTCCCGGACGATTGTAGGAAAAATATTCTACCTGTATGATTCTCCTAGTGAAAGCAGTACTTTCTGGGTAATATGACTCAAGAAAAATTTCTGGAGCTAGAGAAATAAACATATCCAACACTCGCATTAAACCTATAGTCTTATCAAAATAATTCGAACACATTTTATACAAACGACCCATCATCAGTAACTGTTCATTTTTTTCGATCGCTCTTTGCAACTGAAAAGTAAATAAGCTCAATTTTAATTTCTATATTAAGACATTGGGCCGAATTCAGCACTTTTCTTTAGTCTAGTGATTATTTGTAGTGCCATTGAAATAGCTTGCATCTTTTTCCTATTAATACATCATTACATAAGTATCTCTTTATTTAGTTATTTTTTAGATAATCTTCTTCAGTTAATAAAGAGTGCTAATTTGGCCCATTGAAAATAATTAATTACTTCTTGCATTGGTGTTAAAAATTCTCCAAAACTCCAATGCAGTTCACTTATAATAGAATCCAATAAAACTGGTATTTGAGCATTGTTATCTAGCAATCTTTCACGTATTATGTTTTGGTAGAGGGTCGAAGGACAACTCACTAAAAATAAGTAAAAATAAATTTATGACAGAATATATAATTTTCCAATTTTGTTGAAATGACAAATATGGCTAATCGCCAAAAGCTAGTAAGCTTTAAAAAAGGAATCTGGAGAAATATAAATACATTTGTTTGTTCCACTATCCTGTGTCTGTCGCTAGCCGTGGCGGTTTTGCTATTCTATTCAGTTCGCGGTTAACTCTAATGGCACTAGATTCTGTTCGTTCCGCTTTTCTAGTAACTTAATCAAAAATATAGAAACAGAATGCCACTTTAAATTATGATTATGAAAAAAATGTAGTTTACTCCAAGCACAATCAAAATATGAAATAATTATGTTCTTTTTGTTTATGCTTTTGTAGGATACAGTTTGATATTTTCAATAATTATATGACAAGAGAGTGAAAATAAATTGAATTCTCGAATGCAAAAGTGTCATCTCACAATCTAGAATGAAAAATAACTACTTTGCTTTTTAGTAATGTTTAATTTATTTTTTGGTCAAGCATCAAAAATGCATCAAATTAGTAATTAAGGCACAAGATTTCCACATCCTAATAAATTTTTTAATAAATTTATTTATTATATTATTTGGCCAGTAAATAATATTCACCTTCTAATTTTTATTAGGTATGATTTACAAATACGTTTATTTGACATATAAATTATTAGCTAGTTGAAGTAGCTAACAATACTTACTTAGGCACTATAATATATTTTTTTATTACAATTATGGCTATCGCCTCGTAGGATAAACCATATGAGTAAAAAAAAATACTTTAGTGCTCAGATATATCTACATTATATTTTTCCCGAAATCGACACCATATCACTTCGCAAAGTTAGCCAAAATAGTAGCTAAAGTAAACTTTACAGACTCATGTCAAAATTTAGCTTAACGTACTCATCTGTGATTCAAGTTTGACGTTTGACAAGAGTCTGTGAAGTTTTACTTTAGCTACTATTTTGGCTAACTTCGCGGAGTTACTACTTTTAGAAAAAAAATATTTACTTGATGCCAAATAGCTACCTTATTGGTAGTTCATTTTGGACATAGAAATCGCAGGCCTAAAACTGTGAAAAACAATTATTATGATTATAAAACAATTTTAAAAAATCAATTTTGTTCATTTTTTATTTTCGAATTTATTATTATTATTTTTTTAATAATTTAAAATTATTGATTTCTGATATAAAGTAGCATACCCAAAGAGAGAAAAAAGTGGACAGAGTGTTTAATATCTTACCAATGTTGTACATAATATAATTCAACTGATTATAAGATTGTGTACTGGTTGGATTATGATGGGGTAGATTCGTATATCGAAATCCAAATCCTGATCCATGCCAAAACCTAACTAATATCCAATTACTTGCTTTCCAATGTCTGTCATTATATGGTACCATCAACTTTTCTATAAGCTCCAAAGCTTTATCTGAATGCACTGACTCCATGATTTTCATTCCGTCTTTACAAGTTGTAAATGACGCCAAAATATTTATAGGGATTTTTTTGCAATCAATGTGTTTAATTCTCTTATCCCCAATGAGTGTAATCATAAGTTCGACTAGTTTGATTACCATTGGCATAAATTCTGGGGGTCTGCTACTTGCGACAAAGTTAAAATCTTTAAGTAAAACGTCAGTGAAAATATCACAAGCTTCTAAATAAAAATCAGGTAAAAAGACGAAGAGATCGCCTTGTTTTTCACTTGCAACAATGATGTTAACCAAAGTTTCGAACATAAAAACAAAATATTGGAAACGGATGGGGTTAAGAAGGACATGTTCTACCCAAGCGTTTTTCTTTGCACGTTTTCCTAAATCTTCCTAAAAATAAAAGAAAAGGTTATTTATTAGCACAACATGATTGAAGGGATGGAACTAAATATTTAAAACTACTAAATCAAATTAAAATTCACTTGATTATTATGCTTTTCATTTTTACAAATAATAAATATCGGAAGTCAATTGATTTTGTACATTTGTATGTGTTACCTAATCTTAAAATGAAAATAATGATAAACGTGGGAGTACTAATTGATAGGGTTACATGGAACCGAAGTTACTGCAATGTAATTTTTGAGCATCATTAGTGTACAGATTGTGGTAAAATAAAGTGGCGTTTATCAATTTATTCTGTTTTAGTTACACCCTAGTGTAATATATCAGAAGTAGGATTACCTGTGCTTCACAAAGACACAATATGAGAAATAGTGGTAATAATACGACTACGACTAAATGTCGTAAAGATTTTGCACACAGGAAGTCAATGTCATCAACAATAATTGTGTCGCCTTTAATTACACGTAAAGATAACAAATTTATTTGAATCGGTTTGGCGGGTCACATACTCTTTCAATTGGTGAGACCGCTTTTACTATGAAAATATATGGAATTACCATGTGAACCATTGCCGCAGTAACCAGTCTTTCTATGAATGTCGACATTATATTGAGCCAGCCCGTTTTGAATAAACTTATTATTCACAGAACTACTGTTAAATTAGTTGAAAACACAAAGATTTACTTTTTAGAGACTTGGTCTGTGTAACGAATCCTGTCGTAGTTATTTTTGCTTCAGAAACAATCGCCATACAAGCGCGCATGAGGAAATTTCTAAAAATTAAAATTAAAGGGTTAGATAACGATCAAGAAGTGTTAATGCAACAGACATCATTTGATATAGGCCCAGTTTAATACACATCCCCGAAGGTTTACTTAAGGAAACGACTCCTGATGTACGTTACCAATTTTGATGGAAAGTCGTTTACTTTACAGGAAGGTAAATTGCTAGCTAGAAGTGACAGGTGCGTATCTAACAATTCTAAAGAAGTTGCAAGTATGAAAGTTGAAGTTAATACTAATAGTCATTTTTCGATAAAAGCCAAAAATGTCGAAATTAGATAATATAAATGAAAATGAGAAAGTCAGATTAATTTTTTTATTATTATTGCAGTAGTAGAGCTCTAACGAAGCGAGATTTGATACCTTGCATAGCTAGATGGTGGTTATTTATTCAAGAGTTTCATATAGATTTCGAATACAAGCCAGGAAACCGAAGCATGTAGATGAGTTAAGCAGGAATGCAATTCATGCACCTTTTTTAATTTCATCGCAAGAAGATTGGTTCCTAACTTTACAACTGCAAGACGATAATATTAAACCATTTGTATCTCAACTTACCAGTGCTACCCCTAATAAGGATATTATACCGTAAAACATTAAATGGTAGCCTAGATTTAGTAAATTTGACTTGATACATAAATTCTACGATGACATTGGTCATCCTGGGTTTGAGAAATGCAAAAACATAATAAAGCAGAATTACTAGTTTCCTTGTATGACAAGGTTCATTACAATGTATATTGCGGCATGCATTATGGGGTCTCGCGGACGCGTCCTGGAGTGTCAGGTCGCGAATCAGGGGAAACGAATGCGATTCCGACCGACGTCAATAGAAATATTTCAAATTTTAAATGGCACAAAAGTGACCCGCGTGGTGCACTCTCTTCGCCAGCAATGAGTGCCCGTGAGGCAATGACTGGTAAACGGCCGGACGGTACCAGTATGTCATCATCATTACCGAAATCTGTGTACAAAGCAGATTGGCACCTCACTCACCAGTAGGTAATATGCCGTGATGAAAAATTTATTTATTTATTGACTGTTGCTATATTAAATGTGTTTACGAAAGAACTGAGAGTAAATTATATCCTACAGAGAAAGTAGATGAACGTATGCACACAGTGCATATCAATCATTCAGGTCCGTTAGAAAAGAGTTGATCAAGGAATTCATATTTATAGGTGCTGGTAGATTATTTTTTCCAAATTTGTGATTATCAGACCAATAAAAACTTAAACTCAGTTGAAACTATCAAACATTTAAGAGAAATATTTTGTATGTTCTTAGGCATACCAAAATGAACAATATCTGATAGCATTTAAAAGTACACGATTCAAAGAGTTCCGCATCAATTGATGTACAACCACAAAAGTAATTTGTTAAATAATTTAGAGAACAGTAATAACATTGTGAATTGGGTTGAAGAGAGGCGCGCTGCAGCAAAAGAGCAGCATTTAACAAGAAAAGAAAGAAAACCCGCTACTACTACTAAATACTCTAAAGGCGAGTTAGTACTGTGGAAAAATAGTAGTAATGTATCATGCACAGGAATAAACAATAAAATTAAAGATAAGTTTAGTGGACCATACAAAGTTACTAAAGTTTTTGGGAACGATAGATATAAAATTAGAAACATATGGGGTATGCGCGGCTATAAGAATTTCAATGCAGTTGTCGCTGCTGATTCTCTCAGAAAATATAGAAATGATCTTAAAATAGTTACTCGATATTTAATCAACATATATACAGCAGTTTATTATAGTATTTTAGCTGTTTTACAGCGATAACAAATTTATCTCTAGTAGTACAGCGACAAGAGCAGGATATGGTTGCTCTACAGCAGTAATAATAGTCGCGTTCTTTTTATCATGCCTCATCTCATCTCATCTCAAAATGATATGAGTTTGACATGTACTGAGTTGAGATCAAGTGAGATTTTTATGAAGTAAAAAGAACGACAAAAGACAAATTTTGTTGTTAACTTGAACGACTAATGTTGCTGGATGTCATGTGTGTGTGTGTGTACCTGTGTACCACGTATGTACCTGTGCACCACGTGTGTACAATTTGAATTTGACAGTAGATTTTCAACGGTCAACCACGAAATTTTCAGTTATTATTTTGGATCGCCCAATACTGAGTGAGCATTATTTGGGCTTCTGTTATTCTGTCGATTACATAATAACATGTAGTGTGACACATAGTAAAATGTTTAAATTGTACGGTACTATAACTTCCACATAATTTTTAATTCTATGAAATTTACGTCTCTTTGCTATATTATTTTCCACGGAAATAATAATAATAATAATAATTATTAAAGGAATAAACAAATAATCTTTACAATAACCAAACTAATTTTATGTGACAGCCCGTGACAGAAAATCATTCATCCCCTCCATTCATCTAAGATTAAAAACTCAACAAGCACAACCTCCAGAGGTGATTAACAATCGGGAACGGGGGAGGAACTTTTCTTACTTCCGTCTTACTTTATCTTACCTCCGTTAGGATAAAAAGAGCGGTTAAAATTAGTGAGGCAACTGAGGTGAGCTGAGACGAACTGAGATCTCATGTAAAACCTAAAAAGAACGCGACTAATATGATACAGCATTGACCTCTATATATAAAATGGACCGGCGACTCCTATCTCTTTACAACGGCATGAGCTGTATCCACTCAACTGTCATGGTGGGTTAGCTATCTCTTTCTAATAGTGAGAAGTACGCATGCGTCAACTAGTACCAATTCGACGAATTAACAATGAACATGAAGAAGAAATTAAACTCTGTCAAGAAGCCTAGTGAATTGTAGTCAATTTGAAATTAAATCGAGGTGCCAAAAGGGAATTTTTTAAAATATATTATTATATTGTAAATTTATTGTATACAGGGTGAGTCTGGGAAGACGCCCCCCTCCCCTTTTAACTTTTCTATTATAAGTAATAGAAAAAAATAGCTCATATAAAAGTTTTATTATTTTACATATACTATTTGATGGCAGATGTAGATATTTTTTATAAAGTCAGGTTTACAAGATACGACTATCAACTTTTATTTTTCAAATGGCAACCTATAATTATTTTAATAAAATAGGAACCGTCATTTTTTTCTCTTTTCAACGATGTATTATTTTTTATTAATGTATTTGAAAAATTTCGAGAAAAATGAGATAATTTAGAAATAATTTTTAAACAAATATTATAGGTGGTTATGTGAAAATAAACAAAACGTAACAGTGCTATACAACTTAGCAAACCAAAACAACAAATTTAGTAAGAAAAACAACTTTACATTGTTACGTTTTGTTTATTTCTAATATATCTAAATTATCTCATTTTTTTAAAAAATTTTCAAATATATTAATAAAAAATAATACATCGTTGAAAAGAGAAAAAAATGGCGGTTTCTATTTTATTAAAATAATTATAGGTTATTATTTGAAAAATAAAAGTTGATAGTCGTATCTTGTAAACCTGACTTTTTAAAAAATATCTACATCTGCCATCGAATAGTATATATAAAATAATAAAACTTTTATATGAACCATTTTTTCTATTACTTACAATAAAAAAGTTAAAGGGGGGGAGCGTCTTCCTAGACTCACCCTGTATAGTAAAATTAAAATTGTAAATAAAGGTATAAGTAGACACTACGATCTTATTATTCTATTATAGTTAAAAATCCTACTTTTTATCTCATCCTTTTATAAAATATAAAAGGTTTAAAATTTATGACTTACTTACATAATATGAAGACCACACTGCAAAAAGGGAAAATATCGCATTTTAAATAAGTTCAGGTATGCGTCATGTACATTAAATACGGTAGAATTTTTGTACAAACTTCCAATGTAATAAGGATCATAGTCTCAATGTTATTTAGCTTTGAAATATAGCCATACAAAAGAAGAACATTATTGCTATAAACTTGATTTTTTAATTTCCCAAAAACTACATAATAATGCCATTCCCTCCTTTTGCAGTGTAATTTCCTTACGTTAAGTCATGCGACGAAAGAATATATCTATTATATTGAAATATAATAGATATATTAATTATTAATATTAATTTAATTCAGATAATGTTATTAGATAAAGAGTTAAAATGAAATACACCTGTTTTGTGATGATGCAGAATGTATTATATATTTATTTATTATTATTAAATATTTACAAATATTTGAGTTAGAACTATTGAATTTTTTTATAAAAATATAATAGTCTATAAACAAATATTTATATTATTTATTTATTTATTTATAGACTATAATATTTTTATAAAAAATTTCAATAGTTCTAATTCAAATATTTGTAAATATTTGTTTACAATTTTCAAGTAGTACGTCATGTTTCATTTATTTATACTTTTTATAACGCATCACTTTTATAACATATCTATACCGTGCGTTTTATTTAACGTGAAACATGGGATTTGTCATATACATAGTAACCATATGACGCCAATGTATAAGAGCGTTCCATTTAAAATAGAGCATAGCAAATGAAATATGTATTTTTTTAATCATTTTAGAAATGAAAAAAAGATTGCAAGAAATATAAACATTTAATAGATGATTATACACAATACAATTTATAATAAATTTTCAAACCCATTCACAGCTAAACAATGTCCCAGTCGGTTATAGAACTCATTAATAACATTACTTATTTGGGCGACCGTAATTGTTTCAGATATGTGCTGAATCTGAATTTTCAATTCATCTAAATTTAAAATATTTCCAGTGTATACATTAGATTTTACAAATCCCCAGTAAAAAAAATCCAGTGGTGTGAGGTCGGGGGACCTAGCGGGCCACGCAATTTCTCCGCCACGTCCAATCCAACGATGTGGAAACATTTGATTCAAATAAGTTCTTACAATTTGAGCATTGTGTGCTGGGGCACCATCATGCTGAAACCATATTTGTGTAATATCTAATTCTCTAACTGAAGGTACTACTCGATGTTGTAGTAAGTCCAGATATTTTTCAGCAGTGAGGTTTCCATCTATGAAGAATGGTCCTATAATACTCGTACCTATCAATCCAGCCCATACATTAACCTTCTGTGGTCTCTGTGTTCTGGTACTATTAAATAAATACAAATTTTCCCTACTCCAGTATCTACAGTTTTGCGAATTTATTTCACCGTGTAAATAAAATGTTGCTTCATCAGTAAAAAGTATCTTTTGGAGTAAGTTTCCATTGTTATTTATATTTTCAAACATAATTTCACAAAATGTGATTCTATGTTCACTGTCACCAACAACCAATTCTTGATGGTTTTGAAAGTGGTACGATTTAAAATGTTCTTTCCTTAGTAAACGATGTACACTAGTTTTGCTTACACCCGCAACTTGCCCTATCGTTTTCGTATATAATCTATTATTATTTCGTACCAGCGTAATAATTTCGGCCATTTTCACCTCCGTTAAAACATTATTTCGTCTTGTTTTCTTTACATGTTCACGTTTAACGCAACCATTTCTCTTAAAATTGTGAACAATTCGTAATATAGTTGAAGCACTTGGTGTTGGTCGATCAGGAAATGATATACGAAATAAATCAGATACCTGTCTGAGGCTAACATCTGCATTATACCATTGAATTATTTGCACTTTTTCTTGAACGGTATACATTATTTTTAACTTAGGAGTAACAATACAACCCTAATTGACAGATAATATTCACTTGACATTGACAGCCTATGTTCTATTTTAAATGGAACGCTGTTATACACTGTTGTCATTTAGTTGCTATGGAAATTGCAAATCCTATGTTTCACATTAAAAAATACTCACGGTATATCAATATAACTAGTATAATATGTAAAAAATGTTAATAAGAAAATGTAATATATTTTTTAGCGTCGACCTGATGAGGGACTACCGTCCGAAATTGATCGCCACTTAAATAAATAAATAATACATTCTGCATCATCACACAACAGGTGTATTTCATTTTAACCCTTTATCAACATGCAGAACAACCTGGTGAGATTTATCCAATATAATGTTATTAGAGTTTAGTAAAACGTTAGAAATTGTTTTTCAGTTTTACTCCTATTCGATTTATGCCTAAATACATTTTCGCATTAAATAAATGGATGAAATGCGATCATATGAGTATTTGCTTGGTCCAACTATATACAAAAGAGAGAGATAGATAACCCACTAGTCAGGCGGATGGTATTCTCGGTGGGTACACGCAACACGCAAGTTATTCAAGCCGCCGGTTGTACGAATATATATGTGATGTACATAGTCTATTATTTGTTTATTTCCTTTATTCCTGTGAATGTATGTGAGTACTTTTGTTTCAGATACTACACTAATTTCTGTCAGATTGGGCGAATGTTACATAATCTTATTGAAAATGATAAACGTGGGAGTACTAATTGATAGAGTTACGTCAATCCGAAGTTATTTGAGTGGCAATGTAATGTAACGGTTTTATTTATATGGGTGAAATGTCAAAATCATAGAATTATTATTAATTAAAATTTAAGTTTATTAAATGATAAATATTAAAAAGATAATTAAAAATGACGATTACTATAGTTGAACAATATTAAACACTAATTTAAAGACTAAGAATATTATAAAATACTTAAACACTAATATTATTTATTTAAACAATATTTATCTCACTTATTTATTTATATAACCACATTTATTTATTTTCACTACTCGTCGACTGCTTGTTTATGTCACCAACTATTCACTTCACGACGCTTGTTTATATCAGATTGACTGGCTGTCTTCCCTGTAGAGTTTATATAGGTCCGGGCTTCGTTTTCTAGAATAAAAAAAATCGAGTACAATAGATCACGTCACTCAAGTAATTAAACAGGTCTGAAGAAGTCTGTTTAAGTCGTGCGACCGCCCGTGGCTATTGCGTCATCGCTAAAAATAAACACGCGCTCTTCGCGGCGGCGACGGCGACAGCAGCGGCGGCGTCCATTGTCCGTTACACTGCCGCCTCCTTAAGACTATTTTATCCCGGAACAATTTGTGATGACGAAATCGCATATATTACCCTTGGTGCATTTCGAAGTCTTAAAGAAGTGACAGTCGATGGTTCGCTCGACTTCTTCTTTATGTCCGTTAGGGTTAGAGCTGAAAACGACAATTTCACCGCCAGTAAAACGGAAAAGGATCTCTAGCATGTTCCTAACAGTCGTCCAATCTAAACCATCTAGACCACAGCCTAACTGCGGTACGGCTAGCTTCAAAATGTCATTCTCTAGCAGATGATCCCTCAAATCGCACAGCGAGTTCCACAGGCTGCGATACGACGACTTCTAGTAGGAGCATTTTCCCAACAGTTGGACGATAGTTGGCCAGTTCTTGTAGTCACCCAATTTTCGCCTTAAAGACTGAAGCTATGCCGCGGCACATTTTTAAATCTTCCGTTACGCAGTGGCCGAGGTAATAGTCTGAAGACACGGTGAACAGATCTCGGTGTTCTTCGTCACGCCATACCGCGCCTTGCGGCCAAAGGAATATTTCTCCATGAAGTTTTCAAAAGTTGGTTCTTAAGCTATGATCTGACGAACCGTTGCTCCATTATAGTATTCGTGGTTGTCTCCGGCGAAAAGGGCTAGCCGATTAAAGTGTACTACTTGCGGCTACCCGGTAGGTTGTATCTTAATTCTATAAACCACGTCGTTCATCCTTTTGACTACCTTCCCAAATTTTTGCAGCTTTGGTGATAAATTGCAACGAACCACACTAAATCCTCAGGTTAATATCCACCTTTTTCGGCCTTGATGTCATACCGGTCCTTCATTCGATCGCTGGAAGCTTAAATGTTCGTACGGACTTGTTCATGACTGACATCCATTCTTCTCCGTAAGTCCGTAACGTAATCTTGTCCAACCAGATCTTCCCCAGGTTTACTGCCGAACAACAAGTCGCATAGTAAGCGCAAGTCACGCCCTAACAAGATATTCGCAGGAGTTTGCCCCGTTGTTTCATGCACGGATGAACGATAAGCCATCAAGAACAGATTAAGGTGTCGGTCCCAGTCTCTTTGGTGGTTGGAGACGACCTTCGACAAATTTCAGTTCATCGTTCTGTTTATTTGTTCAACCATGCCATCAGACAGTGGATGCAGTTGTTCTAGTTTTATTAATTCCTAATATCTTACAGATATTTTAGGAAACGGCAAACATACAATTTCTTACCTGTGGTGGGATTCTGTAACTCGTGCCATAGTTATCGCAGCCGATATCACTATAGTAACGTTTTTTTATATGATGATTGGCATATTTACGTCATCATTGTCAAATAAAAAGTAATTTTTTATGTAACCATAGTGATATCGGTTGCGATAACTATCGCACGAGTTACAGAATCCCACCCCTGGTCGGAGTGAAGTTCACGTGGAACCCCGAATCGGCATGTACATTCTTTAACTAAAGTTTCAGCAATCGTAGTGTTTTCCTGGTTGGATAATAGATACGGTTCAACCCACGAGGTGAGGTCACAGAATAGAGCCTCTAAGTCTCTATTCTGTGGTGAGGTAGCCCATGACAACCACGATGTATTTATTTTTGTCGTCACTTTCTGGCAATAGTCCTGCCACATCAATCGTAATACTATCTAATGGACTGCCAACGTTGTATTGGCGCATTGAAGCTTTTCGTCGTTTATGTGAACCTTTGCTCCCAGCGCAAACCACACATTTCTTACACCAATCTTTAACATCTTCCGTCAAGTTAACCCAGTAAAACCGCTGGCGCAGTCTTTCTTGTGTTTTGATGACTCCAAAATGGCCTCTAGATCCGTCATTAGGAATTTTCTACCACACGTTTCAACATGTCGAGTCCTTTTCTTGGTCTTCGCGTAAACCATCGGCCTGCCGATTATCATCGACTACAATACTTGCATTTATCTTGGCATGACCTTCTGGACAATGCGTCGACATTACGATGGCTGGTACCTGTCCTATGCTCGATTTTGAAATCGTATTCCTATAGTCTTTCAATCCATCTGGCCACCTGACCTTCAGGATTCTTGAATTGTAACAGCCATTTTAATGCAGCATGATCAGTTCTAATCAAATATTTTCTTCCGTACAAATATTTGTAGAAATGTTCCATGGATTTTACGACTACTAAGAGTTCTTTTCTGTTACGCAATAACTATCTGATGTCCGTCTTGTATCTGGGAAAGAACGCCAGCGTTTGCCACGTAGCTGCCATCTGTGTCTAGTATGAACTCTCCTTCAGGTAAAGGATAACTCAGGACAGGTGCGCTTGTCAAATCATATTTCAGTGCTTTGATCGCCACTTTACAGTCCATTTCCCAGATAAATCTTTAACCTTCTTCAGTAAGTCTTGTCAGTGGCTTGGCTATTTTGGCGAATGCAGGTACATATCGTTGATAATAGGTACACAAACCAAGAAAACTTCTAAGTTCGCGTATGTCTCTAGGTGCTGGCCAATCTTTCACAGCCTTTATCTTCTCCAGGTCAACTGCTATACCCTTACCCGAAACCACGTGTCCACGATAATAAACTTCTCTTTGAAACAGGTCACACTTCTTGGGGCTGAGCTTCAGGTTAGCCTTTCGCAATCCCTGGAAAACCTCTTCCTAATTCTTTATGTGGTCCTCGAAAGTTTTACCTACCAAAATAATGTCGTCGAGATAGACTAAACAGGGTTTCCATGATAGCCCATCCAATACTGTTTCCATGAGTCGTTCAAACGTTGCAGGGGCATTGCTCTTTAGATCCAGAGAAGAGAAGATATTCGAGCTGGCCAAAGTGTCTAGTGTATCGTCTATTCGAGGTAGCGGGTAGCTATCCTTCTTCGTCACGTTGTTAAGTTGACGATAATCGACGCAAAATTGTGCAGAGCCATCCTTTTTCTTTACTAACACCACTGGTGAAGCCCATGGACTGCTTGAAGGTTCGATCACATCTTCCATCTTCGTGTCCTAAATTACTCTTTCCGCTCCCTCACACTTCACCAATGGTAATCTTCTTGCAGGTTGGCGGATGGATCTTGCGTCGCCAGTGTCTATTTTATGGTGAACTACATTAGTTCTCCCGTTGGCTTTCTTATCAAATTTCACTAGATTCAAACAAGGAGGAGGCGCTCACGCCGAATCATTTTTAATTGCGCGCTTCTAATCCTTTACCGTGAACAGGAGATCAAGATCTTCACTTGCGAAAGCAGTGGCGGATTACGTAGAGGCTGACTGATCATTTTTGGTTTCGTTCGATGCGTGAATATTTACTTAGTCTTCAATCATGCACAAGACAGTCGTAAGATTGGTATAGGTAATCTTGTTCTGATATCACAGATTGCAACGCTCCTCAAAATGCATGGCCACGAAGCAAAAATTTTGCCGTCACTCATAGGCGCGATGGTCGTATCCGAATTGTCGATGTCGCTACTCAGGGTGGCTTACTTCGCCGACCAGTGTCGATGATTGTTGTACTACTGAGAGCTGAAGAATTTACTTCCCAGCCAGCTGCCACCACAGAAGTCTCAGACGAAACGAGGAGTAGAAATTAGTTTGTAGCTCACCTACTTCTTGTTTTAGGGTGCTATAAAAAAATTCATTTGATTCATATTTGGAAACATTTTGACAGATAAATATAATATTGATAAAATTAAGAACAATTAGTTATCTTCTTGAAATAAGAACCATATAACAAACTTTTTTGATGCAGTAGATAAGCTTGAAAATGTGGCGGTTTAAATCAATGGAGATTTATTAACCATGATGCTGTTAGGTAGCATCATTTAAGAATTTCCTACTACAGAAGAATTGAGAGTGAAGATAGAAAGAAGCGAAGCAGATATACGCTTGGGTCCTAAAGTAACGTCATAGCCATCGCCGCTGGTCAAAATCGTGGAAGCGGGACAAAAAAGAAAATTAATAATAATAAACTCGTGTTTAAATGTGTTTAACATCCCAAGAGGATCAAACACAGACATGAGAACTTTCAGCATCTCACATTTAATCGGTTTTCGCAACCCTTTTCACCTTCTTTAGGTTGATATCAAAGCCTAGTCTGTATGTGGCCGGATTCCAGATCAGGCCCAAAGTTCTCTCGACGGTTTCTGTCAGTTAGGTGGATTGTAGGAGGATGGCAGTACCTGTGTTTGGCTGTTGTGGTAAGACGCTAGGTCTGTTCGAAGCCCATCCACAAATTTTGAATCATCCTGCTTCATGACTCTTAATGTCTGATACTAGTTGTTCCATTTCCTCCTCAGTGTCAACGCTATTATCATACGTAATATAACAAGTAATGTGATTATCATCGATGATATTCTCGAGTGAAACCGAGTTGCAGATTTCACGAGTCGGAAGGACGAGTGATATGTGCTGCTTCGGTTTCACGAGCAATATCTTCGATTATTAATCATATCACGAGCTTAAATTTAATGAGAGAATATAATGAATTTTTGTGACACATTGTGTGTGCTGCTAACCTAACTTTTCATATATTGTAATACAACATGGTTAATTTTACAATTGTCTTATTATTTTCATCGTTGTTGATATCAATCCAACGATTATCGCACATTTTTATATTCAAAATTAACTGTCCATGTTAAATAAAGAAAACAAATCCCTTAGTAACGAATATAAATAAGGTGATAATTTATTTGTTTTCTATCATCGCTGTGTCAGACATGTAACTAGGGAGATTCTGAATGTTGATTGGCGGAAAACATGTCACGTGACTCATGAATTATATTCTCTACGTAATGCTTTCTTTTAATCGCCATTACTGCGCGAAAATAAGTAGAGACATATCCTCCAACGTTATGCCGTAAAATAAGATTGGCATTGCATGGAGATGATGTTGCTCCGAATATTATTGAGGTCATCTTGTAGATGCGATTTGTTTTTCTCGGTCTGATCCTCGCAATAGAAATAATTGGGCTTTTTGGTCTTTATCTTCTAGAAGCTTCACTTGGAGAAACATCTCTATGTGATTGCTACAGCGCGTTTTCTGAATTGGAGTAAAACGCCAATCAGTGAATTCAGAAGATCTGGGCGAGATAATAGTTCGGTGATAAGAAATACTCCTTTAGTCTCGTGCTTAAGCATCAAAAACCTATCGAAGTTTCCCTGGTTTATTGGGCTTTCTTACTCCGAAGTGCGGTAGAAACCAAATCCTCGTTCCTGCCAAAATTCTTTTCTAACATGTTGGATACTTTTTTTGAACAATCTGAAGCGAAGGCAGGATCTGAGTCCATCATATTCTCAATAATTCTGAGTCTATGTTCTGGTTTACTTCTATTATTTGGTAAATGATTGCCGCCCCCTCTCCATAATAAGCCTGTTTCCCATCGATCGCCAATCGGTCTTTGTCTTAAGAATATTTACTGCATGTCGTTCTTCAACCAATTGTCTTTACAGTCTTCATGTTTAACCTCCATCAAGAATCAAAACAAAAAACTATCA